>RCUC01134174.1:0-60404 GCA_003697995.1 Taxidea taxus jeffersonii
GTCTCAGCCTCCTACTTCTCCGCCATCTTGACTCCTCCTCTCCTCCTTCAGCCTCTTTGACAGATGTTTCTTTCTTCTCCTTTACCTAGTCAAAACTTGGCTGTCCCTTAACAAAGCATGCTTCCCATGCAGTCATTTCAAGAGCTTGTTATTTTTGCTCCTACAACTTAAGTACCAATACTTTTCCAATGATAAGCTTCAATCCATTAGTGGATTGTAAAATCAATTTAGTGGGTAGTAAATAGAAAACTTTATAAATAAGGTAACAGGACAGAAAACAACAGCATATACTGCATGTAGTTAAGGTGAGTATTATTTTCATGAAAGTTTTAACTATGTAAATGATGGTTTTACACTATCTAGGGCTAGAAGTAAAGTGTTCTCTTTGCTCTTCAATGCTGCCTCAGGTACCATTTCCCTCCTTACTCCATAAATAATGTCCTGTGCCTTTGAAGCACTTGCCATTAAAGCATTCTAACAGAACCCTTCCTTCTTATTATCACCTAACATATCCTGGTCATTCTCCTTCTTTCATTAAAACCTCCCTCCCCTAGCTTGCTAGACCACTCTCCATAGCCCCATCATCATTCCTGGTGACTTCAATATCCATGAGGACAATTCCATCTTGAGCCCTGGGTTATATTGCACAAGTGTGATCATGAAAATTCTTAAATATTTTCATAGTCACTGGTGCCTCCAGAACAAGCACTACCAGCTACACCCATTTTGATGGATCCATGTCCATGCTAGTACTCGTAGTTAAATACTTTGAATAATAATACTTCAATACTTTGAATACTAATAGCTCAAATACTTTGAATACTAATCCTGCTGACACAAGGAGCCCCTTAGCTCCTTGGCTTTCTCTACCTGAAATGACCTTGACCACCGTCTTGGTCACTCATTCTCACAGTCACACTCTATACCTAGTTATTACCAACAACTGCAACCCCTTCCTATCTCCAATTCAAGCACCCCACTCTGTGACCTACACCTTCAAATCATTCCATTCCAACCAATCTGTCTACTTCATTAAGATTCTGGAATAAAACTGGTCTTCCATCCTATCTTTGCATTGTCTATCACTCTCCCAAAGTCCTCTTTTTACTCATTATGCAGCTTCAATTCTTAGGTCTCATAATTTATTGAATTCTTACTATGCATTAAATTGTTTATCTACATTATCTCATCCTTCACAACAACCCCACCAAGCAGGTATAATAACATTCATTTTATTGATCAGGAAACAGGTTTATATATATAAATCTGCCCAAAATTATAGAAAGGGGAGTTTCTATAATTTTTTAAAGATTTTATTTGTTTATTTGACAGAGAGAGATCACTAGTAGTCAGAGAGAGAGAGGAAGCAGGCTCCCTGCTGAGCAGAGAACCCCATGTGGGGCTTGAGCCCAGGACCCTGAGATCATGACCTGAGCCTGACAGGAGCCTGACCCGAGCTGAAGGCAGAGGCTTAACCCACTGAGCCACCGAGGCGCCCGTAGAGGTTCTATAATTTAAATGCTTATTTCCTTAACCACATACTAGGAGTAAAGAGAATTTGGCTCTGTGAGTTGTGAAGATCACATATACAAGAAGCACTTTGTAAAGTGTAAATTGCTGTCCAAATGTTAGTTATACTTATTAATTACTGACCAGGAGGCCCTTAGCCTTTCATTCCATAGGAGACCTAATCTGAAACTTCCCTCAATCTTTCTCTTTCCTTTCTTCTTTTCCTTTGTAGGGCATAGAGGAAGTAAACAACTCCACTGCCCTGTTGATAGAAATTTCATTTCTGACATAAAGCTTCAAAACTTTGGATGAAAGGAAAGCAGTGTCATAAATGATCCTAGTTAGCAATTGAAGATATGGTTTCATTATGGCTGAACTGGCTTTTATAAGGCAAGCTGATAATTCATTACATTCAACTGATAAAGAAACTTATAACACAATCTTAATTGGTGAACACCTGCATTGCACTTTCTTGTTCAAGTCACAGCAGAACAGGAGTTCAGAAAGGAAGAAGCCAGGGTGCCTGGGTGGCTCAGTGGGTTAAGCCTCTGCCTTCGGCTCAGGTCATGATCCCAGGGTCCTGGGATCAAGCTCCGCATCAGGCTCTCTGCTCGGCAGAGAGTCTGCTTCTCTCTCTCTCTCTCTCTGCCTGCCTCTCTACCTACTTGTGATCTCTGTCTGTCCAATAAACAAATAAAATCTTTTAAAAAAAAAAAGAAAGAAAGAAAGGAAGAAGCCAAGGCTGTTAGACAAGAAACTGAGTCTCTTGAGGTTTTTCAAAGACCTATAGAGAACTTGAAACCTTAAATGTCTGAGAATTCTCCCTGAGCCTCAGAAAGAACACTGCTGTGTCCTAAGGAATTCTGTATTCCATACACTAGAATCTGGCTATGGGCCCAACTCATCCCATTCTTTTGTTCTGAACTCTATCAAAAGGACAGCCCCAGACTACCAAATTTCCTTAGAATGACCTAATTGGAACTATCAGGTATATCACTTCCTTATAACACTAAGTATAAAGACTCCCAATTACTTGACATTGCAAATTAAAAAACCACATTCTGATCTATCAATTTCCCCATTTCATTTCTCCTCTACTCTATATAGACATCTCCACATCTGTGTTCTTCATCCCACAGGACACAACAGCCTATCCATTTCTGTCTTCTGATTCTATCCAAGATGTTCTTCCTACATTTTGCCATCAAAACTGATTAAATTTTTCCACCAGGAAGTCTTAAAAAGATGGAATTATCCACTTGCTGCTCACTGCATATGTAATTACTCTATCTTGTAACATTATATAGGAGTTTGGACTTGTCCGTATATTACTGTGAAAGGTAAGGTACTACTCTGGTGCACCAGGTTATAAGGCTTAGGCCAGGGATCAGTTCCTAATTTTGCCTTTTGGTTCACTTAATACTCTTGAACCATGCTGAGATAATATCTATACTTTACAGTTTGTTGACTGCTAGGTAAAGAGGTGGTGCGTCAAAGCATAATACAGAGGTATTTTATACTTTTTCCTTGTGATGTTTAAGGCAAGGTTCTGACATAAAGCACATTTACCAAATATTAATGTCCCACTATCATGCCATTAGGCCAAAGCCTATTTTACTTCCCCCCACCCCACCCCCATTTTTTTTTTTAAGGATACAATCTTACAATGATTTATTTCCCAAAGAAGAAGACGGAGAGCCTGGGCTGCCTCTCCCATCTATCTGCCAGTTCTCCACAAATATCCCTTTTAAATAAAGTCAGGTTTAGGTGCTTGGTTAAGTTCAATTTAACATTGTATGGCAGAAGCAATGTAAGTATTCATTAAACCCCATTTCCTTTTCTACTAGGCATAAGCATTTTACTTCCAAGCTACCCCTGCAGTTAGGTGGGACAATGTGACTACACACCTAAATTCGGACTAAGAGAATGGGATAAATATGATACATTCCACTTCCAGGAGTGGCCCCTGATAACTCCAACAAGTCCACTACAGCTCTCTCCCTTATCTGAGGCACATAGATCAGATGATTCCAAGGCAACCAGTGATGGTGGAGCCATACGATAGAAGCCATGTCCTTCTATGACTGCTTCTATGAAGCAGACAACTTACCCACGGGCCCCAATTAACCCACTATACACAGACTTGTATGAAACATAGCCTTTATTGTGTTAAACTATTGAGACACTGGTTTCATTAGCCTATCCTGCGTAACACACCTTGCATTTATCAACAGTGGTAACATAAATGAAAAGAACCGCTAGACTTAGTTCCAGGACCTGAAATATAAATCCTGGCTGTACCACTCCCCCACATGTCTTATTATCATTTCTAGAATATACTCTATTCCCTTTCCCAACTGCATGTCTAGCACATTCTCTTCTTTCTCATTATGGAGCTCTCTCCACTCTCCTCTGTCTCAAGACTTCTGTGAGGCATTCTCTGACTTCCCTCCCATACATATTTATTTCTTTGTTCCTAGCGCAGAGTATATTTCTCCATTTTAGCATCTCTTACATTTGATTGCAAATATTTGTTGACTTGTCCTTCCAAAGACTGAGTCCCTGAATCCACAGACAATTCCTTTGGGATCTCTGACTGCCAGCATTTAGTTATAGTGCCTGGCACATAGCAAAAAAATAAATTTTTATTAAAGGAATGATTGTCACCTATGACCTTAAGTGAGTCACTTACTTTTTATGTCTATACAATTTTACAAAATTGTTGTGATAATGAAATAATGTGATTTGTAGATTATAAGCAGATTCTAACGGTATCATGGTTTATTCTGTTTTGTAGTCCCTTCTCATCTTTTTTCAAATTCATCTTAATGCTTCGCTCGAGGTAGCTCTATTAATAGAAAAATATTGCAAGCCACATATATAACTTCAGTACCCATATTTCAAAAGTGAAAAGTAGGTGAAATTAGTTTTGATAATGTATTTAACCCTATATATGCCAAACAGGCTTATTAGCTCTTTGACATTTTTGTTAATCAGTCTTCGAGACCGGGTGTTTGTGTTACAACACATCTCTATTTGGACTAGCCACATGGCGAGCACTGAGCAGCCACACGTGGCTAGTGGCTCCCGCAAACCGGACGACGGGGCTACAAAGCCTACTTCAGACAGCACAGTCTCCCGGAGGTCAACTTGACTATCCCTCAAGCGGAACGGGTGGCTGTTCCTCAAGGCTCCCCTATCCCTAATATCTGGAAATGTAGCAGTCAGTCAAGCTCTTTGAGGAATTCCAGACTGTTGACTGAGAATTCGCTCTCACAGCGACTGTCCGGCATATAACGAGCGGTTATTAAATGTCGGGGTAATTAATGATCCCGTGTGCAAAGAACCCCATGGGAGGCCAAGTGGTCAGGACCGAAAATGTCAGTCAGGGAGCAGGAGTGAGCGCGGGCGGGCGGCCACCGTAGGCGGGACCCAGAGGCCTGGGCCCGCAGCGTCCCTCGGCGGGCGGGCGCCCAGATCCCGGGCTCGGCTGGCAGGGGCGCGGGGGGCGTGGGGGCCGCGGCCCGCCCACGCCCCCTCCCCCACGCCGCCGCCGCTGCTGCCGCCGAGCCCCGGAAGCGGGCGGGGATTTCCTGTGCCCGCCCCGCCCGCGCCCGCCCGGCCGCCGTCTCCGCCCGTCCCTGGCTCCGCGGCCGCCGGCTCCGACGAAGCCGAGGGCGGAGGGGAGGGGCAGGCGGCGCCCAGGAGGGAGGCACGGGCCGCAGGCCAAGCGGACCGGGGTGAGTGGAGCCGGGCCGCTGAGAGTCGCGGCTGGAGGGAGGGACGCCAGGCTGCCCGGAGCGGCGGGTGGGGGCCCAGTCACCCACGGGGCGGGAGGAGGATCGACGCGGCCTCCGGGTCGCTACCTTAACCGAGGGTCGGCCCCACTGACATTCTGTGCCCGCCCCTCGCCCTGGCTTCCAGGTCCCCGGCGTCGCTGTCAGGCCCCGCGGCTTCCCGCCGCTGTCACTCGCGCACAGGTTACCCCGTGGCTCCTTTCTCTTGACTTGCTCTTGCCTCCGTTCACGGGAAACCTGTTTTCTGACCTCACTTCCCCTGCCCCGGCTCTGCCTCTCTCGGATTCTCTGAAATCTGACCCTCTCCAGGGGCACTGTGACAAGAAGGGGAACAGCAACCTTACTCCGGAGCGGGCGCCCATCCCGCCCATGCCCCACCCGGGGCAGAGGGCAGGGTTCCCGAACCGAGCGGGACTCGCGCCTGTGCCCTTGGGCTGCTCTTTTTGCTGCACCCTCCTTCCCTGTCCAACAGCGCCCGCTGCAAAAACTTCCTTCAGCAGGTGCCCTGACACTATATATGTGAGGAAAAGTGGGAAATGGAAGCCCTAGAACCCAGACTCCAGTAGGCCTGGGAACATCCTGGAGCCAGGAGAAACCTGGTTAGGGCTGACACCCTTAACTGTCCAGGTGCTGGCTCTGAGAGAGTGAAGATTTTAGGAAATGCAGCGTGAGTAAAAGTACCCACCCCCTTGATGCTGAGATTTTTGCCAGCCCTTCCACAGGTTTTGTCAGTGGTCTGGAAAGGCTCACAGCTAGCCCAGTACGCTCTGCAGAAACAGGCTTCCCATCAAGGGACTGTCTGCTGGGGAGATGGAGAAATGAGTTTGAGACAGGTGTCCAGGTATTAGATGTAGGTAAACCCTGAGGGAGGATGTTCAAAGGAAGCTTGAGAAGCAAAGAAGACCTCCAGCGAAGAGAGGGAATTGGTGCCTTATATGTTAAAAGAAATGGCAAACACAGGGGCTGGAATTCAGAAGAGAGCTAAAATGGAAGTTTCCCTTTATTGCTTTATTGGCAATTTTCCTTTCTCATGAGAAGTCTCTAAAAAGGAAACCTCCTAAGCTGGGAATCAGTCCAGGATGCTCCCATGAGGCCCCGAGACTTCTTTGGACTTCTGAGATGAAAGGGTAATTTGTTCCCTTCCTGTGCATTGGTCTTAGGGTTGCCACCTACCTCTTCTGTCAAAGACAAATAGGCAAGAAAATAAACAACTTGACATCTGTCATTACCTGTCCAGGGCTTCTAGGTTTCTTGCAAATGTTATTGAATGAATATGAGTGAGCCAGGATAGTTAACCAAGGTTCTGACCTGTTTTTGGAAGCCTTTCACTGGCTCTGACTTCTTGAGTACTTGAATAATAATCACACACACGCACACACACACACACACACACACAATGTTGCCATGCAGAAAGGACTCTGTGCAGTCTCATAGACTGTTTCTCTGCCAGAAGTCAGGGAAGCCCTTGTCACAACACATGAGACCTGTTCTGACTCCCAAAATTTTCAGAGAAAAGTCCACAACCTGGTCCTGTGCACTATTAAGGATTATTAAGATTTTTTTTAAATCTAGAGGTGCCTGGGTGGCTCAGTTGGTTAAGTGTCTGCCTTGGGCTCAGGTCATGATCCCAGGGTCCTGGGTTAGAGCCCCTGCTTAGCTTCTCCCTCTGCCCCTCCCCCTGTTCATGCCCTATCTCTCTCTCTCCCGCCTCCCTCTCTTTCTCTAAAATAAATAAATAAAATCTGTAAAAAAAACTTTATCTCATCTAAATCTCTTCTCTTGCAATCAAGAGAATAGATCTATACAGAGCTATAAACCATTTCTCTTTCTTGGTAGCATCATTCATCAGCTTTTTTCCCTAGACAGGAGAAAACTATGTCTATTGTTCTTAACTTTTCCCCAGTGGCCGCATTTCCCACCCCTTTCTCCACTTTTGTTTCTTCTGATGAAACATATTCTGGCTTCTTCATACCTTTCTTTAAAACTGAATGTATTTTTCTAATGAGATCTGACTAGTTCTTACTTATGTCTCAATTCACAGGATTGTTAATTCACACACTGAGATCATGTTAGCATCAACTATTTCTCCTTTATCCACTCTGGTTCAAACCCTTCGGTTCTTTTGTTCTTTTCTCAACTAGACATCGACTCCTCACTGACCAACAATTTCTCCTGTCTGTTAGGGTTTCTTTGGATTTTTATACCTGCTTTCTGAGTTATTGGTCTTTCTACCACATTTCTTGCCAGTTCTCATTTTTTGCATCAAAGTGATAGGTTATGTCTCTTTGTTGAGGCTTAAGTGAGGTGTTGGTTCAGTCTTATAATGGCGGAGTGTACTACTTACACACACACACACACACACACCCCTTTGGCTGAGTCTTCTACATTCAGTAATCATTTCACTTTGAACTAATTGATGAGAATGGGATTTGTGGCAGAAAATCTTATATGTGATTATATCCATTTTTGTTGAGTGTAAGTCAGGGCACATCACATCCTACATGTGTCCAGATTGCTTAGTTTATTGTATTTTCAGCGGTTGAAATTAAATGAATAGCTTTTGAATTTCCAGAATTGCTCTTTTTTTTTTTAATGAAGTTCTTCCAGCCATCAGGGATATTCTGTTTCTGCAATGAAGTCCCCAAAATAACTATTAGTGACTTTGCTGTTTAGCACCTGCTCACTTCTGAGTTCCTCCAGGAAAGCTTGGCCCAGGCTTAGTTGATTGGAACACACCAAGCTTTTAAAGTTCACCTGCCATCAAGTTCCTCTTATCCAGTTTTATTTTTTTATCCCTGAGGCTGTTCTCCATAACTCCCTTGGGAATATCACCCCTTTCCATTTTTAATGGGTGCAGCTGATAATGAATTTGTTCCAGGTCACAATTTAGGTTTGCAGCAAAAATGCTCTCAGAACAGACATCAGTCCTGGGGACAGGATGGGAGTCAATGAATGTCCAGCTGGATGGAGCAGAGCCTCAGGTGGAAAGGGGAAGCCAAGAAGAGGGTCCATGGAGAATAGCACCAGGGCCACTGGAACACCTGTGCTGTGACCTTGAAGAGGAACCACAGTCCCTTCAGGAAAAGGGTGAGAGCCTGGAGGTTGTATGGGTGTTTGAGTACTGTAACCAGTACCAGGACAAGTCCGTTATTCCCGGCTTCCTGGGCCCTGGTCACAGGAATATAAGGAGCTCCTGGATTCTGTAAACCATAAAACTGGGCTTCTCCCATTTCTTGCATGATCACTCCCTCCATATGGTACAAGTGCATGGTTAGTGGTATTGAATGTGGGAGACAAAGGAAGTGACAACAACTCCGATTACTGTTGAGAACACACACAGGAAGATGCATTTTACTAGGTGAAAATTTTATTCAAATAATTTCAATTCAAATCACAGCTAGTCTAGTAGAGATGGCTGACATATAAGCTTTACTAAAAACCACCTAATACCCTCACAGAACATTTTGAGTGAAGGTCTCTTTCACTATGTGTGTGCATTTGAGTTTTACCAATGGGCATAGATATAGGAAAATGTAACCCTTAAGCTCCTCGAACATGGGGCCCAGGCTTTCATTGGGAAAGGGTGGATGGTCCATTTCTAGTGGTTCCTCTTTCTTCTCTCCAGCTCAGTCAGCTCCCTGGGTTCCTGCCATTCCCCAGGAGGGGAGCACCGGAGATTGGGAGATGGCAGCTGCACTTCTTGCGGCAGGATCACAGGTGGGCTCTCTGCTTCCTTGGCCTCCAGGGTCTCATCACTGCTGCCTTTCTATAGCCTCTGCATCATCCTATTTATTTGTTATCTCATATGTTTACTAATGGTATCTTCATCTTATAACTGAACAGATTCTTTCCCTTTCCGGGGGCTTATAATATCCTTGAAAAAATAAGTGGAGGCATGACAAGAAGAGGGGAATTCCTAGAGGTCGTTTTTGATGGATGGCTGTCCCACCCCTAGAGGGATTTTAAGAACAATTTATTAATGTCCCTTAAGAAAAAAATCTGGAGAGATTAGGAAAAGAGGATCTGAAGGAAGCTTGGAAAAGCATAAAGTAGGCAGGACTGGGTGGATAATGGAGCATTTATGGAAAAGAAGAAAAGATAAAAGATGGGGCAGAGCCAGAGAGAAAAAATAGGTTTAGATTCAGCAGGCAATGGGAGACCCATGGAAAAAATTATAACAGTAGTTGTAGCTACACTCTCAGAGTGCTTACATGCTTGTGGTTCTCTGAATGTTTTATGTATATTAACCCATTCAACCCTGAGAGAAACCCAATTATGCCCATTTTACAGATGAGAAGATAGGGTAGGAAGAGATTAAGACACTTGTATAAGGACAAACTGCCAATAATGGCAGAGCTAGGATTCTTTTGGCTCAAGAATCTGGGCTCCTACCCACTATACATGGCTGTCTCAAAAGGTAAGGGTGAGGGACGTCTGGGTGGCTCAGTTGGTTAAGCGGCTGCCTTCAGCTCAGGTCATGATCCCAGCGTCCTGGGATCGAGTCCCGCATGGGGCTCCTTGCTGGGCGGGGAGCCCGCTTCTCCCTCTGCCTCTGCCTACCACTCTGTCTGCCTGTGCTCGCTCTCTCTCTCTCTCTAACAAATAAATAAATAAATAAAATCTTTAAAAAAAAAAAGTAAGGGTGAGGCACGATGGGCAGAGGGCAAGAAAGAATGTTTTATCTATATCATTTTGTGATAACAGAAGAGGAAAGGTCAAGTGGTTGAAGGAGAGGCTAGTACTCAATTTCTGCAATTAAAAGAATAAGGCAAGTGAGAAAGACTGGGCAGATACCTGTAGTTAAACAGAGGGAGCAATGAGTTCATCATGCTTCCAATTTCGCGTGGTCCCAGTGGGAAACTCATCAAGAGACATTATCCTCACTCACTCATTGACCATATTTTTGCCCCTCTGCTTTTTTATCTTTCACCAAAACTATATGCCTTTCCCAGGGACCTCTGAGAAATTCTTTCCCTAGATGTTCTCATGTCCTCTCCTTTACTACTTCAGGCTTTTATACTGGGGTCACATTTTCCTTACAGAACACTTACTAACAGATGATGCTACATTTGTTTCAGGGCCTGGTAACCATCAAGGATGTGTCATTGTGCTTCTCTCAGGAGGAATGGCGGAGCCTGGACCCTTCTCAGACAGACTTTTATGGAGAATATGTCATGCAAGAAAACTGTGGGATAGTGGTCTCGCTAAGTAAGCATGATCTTCCCTAGCCACTTTTAAAAGATTGTACTCTGGGAGGGTGGAACCATCTGCTCCAGAGCTATCAGGTAGTTTCTACCTAGGGTTCTTGGCTGGAAATCTAAGCTTTCACCAGAGAAGTAGCATTAGGGCTAATCCAAAGAGAATGGAAATGAGGTGTTATTTCTTAAAAACAACAGCAAAATAATTCTGAATTGTGGAGAAGAGAACTTAGGCTCTTCTTGGTTGGGAATTAGGAGGTTCTTACAAAGCAGAGAGAAGGACATTTAAGTGATAGAACTGAGTCCTTGGAAGCTCAGCAAGCCATCTAGGGGAAGATAGGAGTGGGAGCAGGAAACTGTGGTAGGGCTAATTAAGTGAAGTTAAGTTGGGCTGGAAATATTTGAAATTTGAGTGGAAGGGAACAGACAGATACACTAGAGAAGATAATATGATTATCTAAAAGAAAGAAGAGGGATTTAACAGAAATGGGGACATGGGAGAGGCCTGTATCTGGCCTTCTTTTATCTTCAGTTCCAAGGAGTAATCTAGGAAACAGCTTTTTTTCAGAAATAGAGAATTACAGTTGAACTCATTGACATCTCTGTTTTCCTTCTCCATGGGCAGGATTTCCAATTCCCAAACTGGACATGCTTTCTCAACTAGAAGGAGGGGAAGAACAATGGGTCCCTGACCCCCAGGACTTGGAGGAGAGGGACATCCTGAGGGTCACATATACAGGTAAGCATCTAGAATAGACTTTCAGCAGCTGCTTTCAGCCCTCTTGGAATGTCAACATTATGTGTCCATCTAATCCCTTCTCTGCTCAGTGAGTTACAGGGTCAAAAAGTTTACAGATCTTTTTCTTTAAAGGCAAGGAGTGTAGCAGAAAGTTTTAGAAGGCAGGCTGTAGAACCACACTGTGGATTTGAATCCAGGACCACACCTGGGGACCTTGGAAAAGTAATTAACCCCTGTTTGGTTTCCTCATCAGTAAATTATTGTGAAACTTAAATATGTTAACAGAGTAGAACAGTACCAGGCACATAATAAGCACTCAATAAATGTTAGTTGTTGATGTTATTGTTCAACCTCCCACCATTGTGGAGATGCTTTCCAGAGTGTCTCTAGTTTAGCTAACAGGTGATCACTCAGCCAGTAAGGATTGCAGCACATTTCTTTTTTTTTTTTTTTTTAAGATTTTATTTATTTATTTGTTAGAGAGAGAGAGAGCGAGCACAGGCAGACAGAGAGGCAGGCAGAGGCAGAGGGAGAAGCAGGCTCCTTGCCGAGCAAGGAGCCCGATATGGGACTCGATCCCAGGACGCTGGGATCATGACCTGAGCCGAAGGCAGCCACTTAACCAACTGAGCCACCCAGGCGTCCCTGCAGCACATTTCTTAACTCTCTCCATCTATGCTTAGGCAGGAAGATGGAAGGAATTGTAGTAAATAAATAACAATAGCATAGACCATTTACTAAGTGCTCACGATGTGCAGGTATTATGCTATCTATTTCATAACATTTGTCTTACAATTTCTCCATTTTACAGAAGAGGAAATGAAGGCTTACAGAAGTGGGAAAGCTGAGGTTCAAAATTGGGAAATCTGCCTCCTAAGCCTAGGTTTTTAACTTCTACATCTCTTGTACTGTCTTGTATAACATTAGAATCTGTTCTCCCAGCCTTTTTGGGGTGAGGTTTAGGCCCTAATGGGAGTCAGACAACCTTACCTGTGACTTGGGTCCTGGAGTACTCTCTTGTGATTCCCCTCTTGGGGTTGGTATTTTCCCTTCTCCACAGGAGATGGAAGTGAGCATGAGGGCGATACCCCTGAACTAGAAGCAGAACCTCCCCGAATGCTATCTAGTGTGTCTGAAGATACTGTTCTCTGGAACCCAGAACAGGATGAGAGCTGGGATTCCATGCCTAGGAGCTCCAGAGGAATGCTTCTGGGCCCACCTTTTCTTCAGGAAGATAGCTTCTCAAACCTTCTATGTAGCACAGAGATGGATTCCCTTTTAAGACCACACACATGCCCCCAATGTGGGAAACAGTTTGTGTGGGGCTCCCATCTTGCCAGGCACCAACAAACACACACTGGGGAGCGGCCCTACAGCTGCCTGAAGTGTGAAAAGAGCTTCGGGCGAAGACACCACCTGATCCGTCACCAGAAAACCCACCTACATGACAAGCCCAGCAGGTGCGCAGAGTGTGGCAAGAATTTCCGATGCAACTCCCATCTGGCCAGCCACCAGAGAGTGCATGCGGAAGGCAAATCCTGCAAGGGCCAAGAGGTTGGAGAGAGCACAGCTAGGAAACGGCAGCGTGCCCCACCAGTGCCAAAGTGCCATGTGTGCACTGAGTGTGGGAAGAGCTTTGGCCGACGGCACCACCTGGTGAGACACTGGCTGACCCATACTGGGGAGAAGCCCTTCCAGTGCCCTCGCTGTGAAAAGAGCTTTGGCCGTAAACATCACCTGGACAGGCACCTGCTGACCCACCAGGGACAGAGTCCCCGGAGCAGCTGGGACAGAGGGACATCTGTCTTTTGAAATCTGTTTCTGCTGCAGCTGTGGTCACATCTATCAGCAGCTGGTGCTACCAGGAGTCTCTGCCAGAACTGCCCCTCTCCTGCACCCCAGTGGCCAGAATCATGAACCCTGGCTCCATCCCTAGAAAGATGAGGTTCTAACATTGGCCAGACATTTCTCACCAGGTCTGTGAGATATCACGTAAAATGGAGTTCTTTGGGCAAAACTTTTAGGAAACAGTGCTTACTGCATGGGCTGATATTCAGCCCTAGTCCATTATCAAGGCTACCACTTGAGAATCAGCACTTTATTGCTGAGGTCCATTCTAAGTGGTTGGAGCCTATGCCATACCAGTTAAGTATTTGAGTAACACCTTTGTGTACTGTAACTATTCTATCCTCTCTGTATATAGAGAGGAAGACCATATTAGTATATGGAAGGCTTTAAGAACTTACATGTACAGAGAATTGTTAAACACTTTTAATGCAGTGTTTCCTAAATGTGTTTGACCTCAGCGTCCTTTCTGTCTCACATCCCACAGAACTGGTGACTCCATGAAACACACTGATGAACACTGGGTTAGAGAGTAATGAGGAAACAGGAAAGATATAGTGAGCCCCAGAGCCCCCCCCCTTTTTTTATCCAAGTGAAAGCTGAGGGGCAGACCTCGTTCCTGTGTGGGTCCATCACACTTACCCTGATCATCCAAACATACGTCCACACCTCTTACTACCCCCTACTGAAAAATAGAAATAAGAACCTTTTCACCCTCTTTTTCCTACTCCCTTCATCCTCCTCATACGTATATCTAGCTGAGAGATCACACTACAATGCTAAGAGATGGACTTATACCCCCCAAGGAACCCAGGCCCACACAGAAGAAAAAACTTTATCCCCCTGAACAGACCCCTCTCCTCTTGACTGTCTTTTTGTGTCTATGTGTATCTGTGTGCAGGATCTTTGAAGAGAGCATGCAAAGTGTACAAGCTAGATTTTCTAGGGGCTGTTTTCTGGGGATGAGGGTAGTAGGGATTGTATGGGATTTTTGTTTTGTTTCAAGATAGGAAGTAAGCTGAGCAATTAAGGGAGCCTTCATGGAAAGGGTTAAGTGATGGGTTAAGTTGTGAGAGTTAAAGTGTAAAGCCTTCCCTGTTATTATTGAGATCAAGATAACTGTGGATATATATGTCTAGGTCCAAATCTCTGGGCCACAGATTCTTTTTGCCTGGGAAGAGAGAGAAAGACACATCCTCAGAGAGGTGAGCTGTTTCTTGTCGGTTTCAAGTAAGATGCATATAGAAGCTTTGTGCTTAGTGGATTTCTTTGTCTTGTTTTAGTGCTGGGAATTTAGGACAGGAATCACAGTGCTTGCAGGTTGTTGTCCTTACTCTTATTTGACCTTGATTGCCTCATCAAGGAAGCAGTTTTTCTTGAGGGTCTCATTCTCCCAGAAACAGAACTTTAGGGAAAATGGCTGTGGTTTAGCTTTCCAGCTGATGGTGGGGAGGGGTAGTGTTTTGGGTTTTCTTCCCAACTCTGGGAAGGTATCCACACTAAGACTCTTAACTCCAGGAATTGTATAAGTATTCTAGCATCTGTTGGTTGATGAGTTGTCATTGTTTTCCTTTATTGATAATGTGTTAATACCAATCTTATAATTTAAAAATTTTTTTTATACATAAGAGCAGTTTGGGGTTAGGAAGAGAAAGGAGCAAAGCAGATGAAAGTGGGATAATTTCTCTTTAATGCTTAGATTCTGGTTTTTCCTTAACACACTTATTTTTCAACCACAATTGGTAGAATTAACCAGAGAGACAAGAAGAAGTAAGCTGCAACAATCTAGTTTAGTGATTGTCCCATTTGCTTGGGAAAAACTGGGTGAATCACAGCTCCTCAGAATTCTGGACCCAAATGGAGCTGAAAATAGGGTCATTTTGTTGACTGGGCTTCTTAGAGTGGATATGACTCAAACAACCCAGCCCACACCTCCATTTTGCAGCTTGGAGCAGCTTTCCTTCTTTGCCTGGAATGTACTTCTCTTGCTTATGTTCCTGCATATAGAGCAAAATGGCCAGCCCTTTGAAGGTCCTCAGAGACAGGAACATTTTAGGATTAGCATTAGGAGATACCCCAGGCTATAAGAGAGTTTTGGATTCCAGTGGGAAAACCGGACTACACCATTTCTTTTACCCTCTCATTGTGCCTCATTCATTAATGCAGATCAGCTCTGTGTAAGCAATGGTTCAGAACCTGTTTTAGATCACAGACCCTTATGAGACTCTGATAAAAACCAGAAACTCACTTTTGAGAAAAATAGACATTAGCAATTCACTCTGTTTTATATACACAATTAGCAGGTTCAGAGCCCATCCATGGAATCACTAAACTGGGGTCATAGGAAGTTACACTGACCCAGTATGGTTATTTATATATTTGTGTCAAAAATTACAAGGCAAAGATCACTAAATATTTTAAGGACTAGATATGAGAGGCAGTAGGGCATAAAGACAGAGCCTAGTCTTTAATGACTAGAAGAGTATTGCTGACATTCTACTCTATGTTTTTTCTTAAAAAAAAAGATGACATGCTGACAAATGGAGCTCCTCACAAACCTTGTTTTAAAGACTTGTGGGAGGTGACTTTCCGTACTATCAGATCACACATCTTAATAACCAAATGTTAGCCTCCAGCTGTTGATCTGTTTTAGCATTTGTAAGGATAGCAAGTGAAGCCCCCAAAATGTGGGTGCTGTCATAACACCCAAATGAAAGGCATGATGAGTCTAAGAGCTTTCTGCAGAAAGGGCATCCCTTTAGGTCATTTCTGGTATACCACTGTCTTCTCTACCTCGGTCCAACACCACTTCCCTTGGACAAAAAATAAAATAAGCAGCAGCCATCAGATGGGTGAATAGATTTGAATGATTTTTCCCACAGGGAATCAGCTTCAAACTCCCATCTTTCCCCTAACTGGCTTTGCCACATGTCCACCCTATCCCCTTTAAATAAAAAAAAAAAACTGTCTCTGTGTTCTCTCTGGGCAAATGTAAAATGGAGAAATCCATCCTCAGGAACCTGTTATCTTTTCCTTCTGTGGTGCCTCTACTCCTTCCCTTTGTACACCATCAAAGTACGTCTGCAAAGAATCCCTTCAAAGCGTTAGCTTTTCCTAGAGTTATTTACATTTTAAGCCTTAACAAGATGTAGAAGTGGAAGGCAAAAGTTTTCCCTTGTCAAAGTGATGTTATACCTTCAGGCAGCTAAAGGGGTGATAATTTGTGACAAAAATCCTTTCCTTTTAAAGACTGTGTTGGGGCCACTGCCAAACTTGTAACTGATTGGGGCTAGAGCTTCTACAATGGACGCTGAGGATTCATGGGTCCAGAAATCTGAAAAGACAAAAAGGAGCAGATATCTCAAAGAAGGGGAAAACCACTGTAAAACTGAAAAACCAACATCCAAGGAAATGGTCCTCCTTTGCTAGTTACCTGGTCCTTCTCCTGGCCTTGTAAGTTGGCCTGGAGGCATGCAAGGAGTTTAGCTCAGGTTAAGAGAGTAAGGCCAGCTCTCCCAAGCCCTTACGGAACCAAGTTTTTCAGCCTCAGGATTGCATTGGAGATCAGTGAGGTACCATGCAAGGGATTCCAAACCATGATTTGGCCTACCCTATGGGCAAGGGCAATGGAAGCATTGGAGAGCCACACAAGAAAGAACGAGGCTCATTTAGTAATATGTGACACAAGCGAGATTTGAACCCAGACTCTGTGCACCAGGTAGAGTTGTAATCATTTAAGCCATGGCACCTATGCCAAAAATGCATTTCCTCCTTTGAAGATTCTGTCCAATTCAGGCTGCAGGAGGGGATCTGTCTTGCAGGCCCTGGTCTCTTTACCTCCTAGCTCCTCTCCTAACCAAACCCACGAGGACAGACTAAACTGACTGTTGCAAACCCACCACCCCTGTGGGGTTCTCCCAAGATCAAAAGGTTGGAATCTGGGGGAGGTCATCAGCCCCTCTCCCTCAGATGGAGAAACTTAGCTATAGTTTTCTTCAACTACAGACCTCAGGGTCTCTCTCTTGCCTTTCCAGTCACTGCCTCCATTTTCAATAAATGGAGCTCCTTCTCCACTCTTTGCTCCCACTTCCCTTTTTCTGTTGGTTTGGTTTGGATTGGGTTTTTTTTTTTAATTTTATTTTTTTTATTTACTTGATAGACAGAGATCACAAGTAGGCAGAGAAGCAGGCAGAGAGAGAGGAGAAAGCAGGCTCCCCGCTGAGCAGAGAGCCTGATGCGGGGCTCGATCCCAGGACCCTGAGATCATGACCTGAGCCAAAGGCAGAGGCTTAACCCACTGAGCCACCCAGGTACCCCAGGGTTGGGTTTTTTGTTTTGTTTTGTTTTGCCTGGGGAATGCATCACCTTCCCAAGGTTATTGTTCTTCTATTCCCTATCCTTCTCTTTCTATCACAGTTAACTCTTCAAGCATCTAGCCAATTCTATCACTCTCCCTGTCCCTCTGCCTGTTGTCCAGTTTGTCAGGTTTAAGCCTACAAAGCAGGGTCAATGACTCATACTTCCCACTTTCTTCCCTTAAATCCTTGGCTTGGCTCTAGCAGCTCAGCTGCCATCTCACCACTCTGCATCTCTTTCTCTCTCTCTTTCTGTCTCTCTCTCTCTCCCTTCTTCACGCACCCTAACCTGGCCAATGGGTTGTCTATACTGCCAAGTCTAGGCCCTGCACTCCATTCCCTGCAGGTTCTTTTTACCCTTGATGTAGCTTCCAAAGTGGATTTCTACTTTTTGCTACTTTGATTTACTCAGTCCCTTCCTGCCTCTTGTGGTTTCTGAGAATCAGTCTCAATTCTGTAAACCATTTTTGGCCATCTCACTACGTGCCAGGCACTGGCTCTTCCAAGCCTGGGAGATCAAGTGTGACCACAGTCCCGGTACTCAGCATGTTCCTCAGCCGAGCCCTTCCCTGGCACCACTTTCCTGCCATGCCTCACAATACTGTCACCATGGCACCCTCATACAGGAAGCTTTGGAGGTGTATGCCCACTTTCTCTCCAGCCCAACTACTCTGTGCCTGCCAGATTTCTAGTTGTTGTCTGACTTGGTTCCCTCTGATGGACTGTGAATTTCCCATGGGTTACCCCATTAGGGACCTTTGTCTGTATCCCTTAGGGTCTCTAATATGTTCCTAGGGTCCCTGCAGTTGAATAAAGGTCGTATTGGCTGTATCACTGATTTCCTCTCTCAGTCTTCTCCTCTCCTTTTCCCTCCATTCTCAGCTTTTCTCTGGTAATCAAAAGGCTGCAATAGAATGGGGGACAACAGATGGCCCTGGGGGTAGTTACACAACCAAGCATGAGCACTTTCACTGCCCCTCCCAAAAACATAAACTTTCAGATGCCACAAATTAGGCCTCCCCATTTCCCTTTTGGTGTCCTGGCTTCCAGATATCCCTTCCCAGTTAGCTGGTCTTAACCAGTCTGAAGATGGGGGAAGGAGAGTGCTGAATAGCACTAGGCCCAGGTAAGGCAGGTAAGGGCCTATGGAGCAAATTTAAGGAGGCCCTCCATCTCGAGGTCATTCAAGTGCTGACCCTGCTCTTGGGAGCCCCTTAAAGTGGCAAGCCCAGTCTAGAGAATGAGGTGATGGCAGTGACTGTGACTCGACCCCCTAGGCAAATTTACAATAATTAGAGATGTGAGTGGAGCCAGAGGAGGCATGCACAGTTGGGGTTAGGCAGGAGCTGGGTCCACCAGACATACCTTTGTGGGTAGAGGAAGGGCATATAGCAGAAGATATCAAGAGAATAAGGTAAAAGAAAAAAAATAGTGTGGGAGAAAACATGGGAAGCTGGCATGGAAACTGCAAGCTTCTGATCCACTGACACAGGCTTCCACCTATGGAGCTTCCTGGGGTGTGGGGAAGTGGGGAAGGAACCCCTCCTCAGCCTTGAGTGCAACCCAAAGGCTTTGCTCTTCCCCCGTGGGAGGTGCCTTCATGGACTTTCAAGCCTGCTGGTTAGGGGATGAGCCGCCTCTACAGCTCCCTGAGCACCAGCCAGGCTGTTCTGGCACCTACTTCAGTGCTTCATATTTCCCTGTGTTCTTGTGTTCACTCCTACTTCCCCCAGTCACCTGGAGTAATACTCTTGACAAGTCTGGTCTTTCCCCTAATCAAAAAGGGGAAGGAGTAACATAGTGGTGATTGTTCACTGAGGCCCTTGTTCTTTTTAATTTTTTTCTTTAAATTAACATATAGTGTATTATTAGTTTCAGAGGTAAAGTTGTTACTTATCTGTTGCATACAACACCCAGTGCTCATTACATCATATACCCTCCTTAATGCCCATCACTCAGTTACTCCATTCCCTCACCTCATCCCCAGTCCAGCAACAGTTTGTTTCCTATGATTAAGAGTCTCTTACGGTTTATCTCCCTCTGATTTCATCTTGTTTTATGTTTTCCCCTCTTCCCCTATGATCCTCTGTTTCTTAAACTCCACATATGAGAGAGATCATAGGATAATTGTCTTTATCTGATTGACTTATTTCACTCAGCATAATACCCTCTAGTTCCATTCATGTCATTGCAAATGGCAAGATTTTGGGGTTTTGATGGCTGCATAATATTCCATTGTATATATATACCACATCTTCTTTATCTAGTCATCTGTGGGTGGACACCTGGGCTCTTTCCATAGTTTGGCCATTGTGGACATTGCTGCTATAAATATTAGGGTGCACGTGCCCCTTCAGATCACTACATTTGTATCTTTGGGGTAAATACCCAATAGTAAAATTGCTGGGTCATAGGGTAGCTCTATTTTCAATTTTTTGAGGAAACTCCATGCTCCAGCTTGCATTCCCACCACCCCTGTTCTCTCTGCCATCTCCAATGGTGTCTGTTGAAATCCTGACTTTCTCTTCTTGCTCCCTTCTATCAGTTCCTTTCCCAGCCCCATCCAATGCTTCATGCTGACATGCCCTCAATCTTCAGTTCTTCTCTCCAAATCCTTTGGCTTTTTCTCTTTTTAAAGCTCCCCGTCTGACATGGTACCCCTATATTTATTTCCCAGAATAATTTCCTGTCCTTGCTAGGCATTTATGGCTGGAGTGATCTCCAGCCCAACCTCATAGCCTTGGTCATCACAGAGCTCCCCAGAGGACAGGGGACAGAAGAGAGCTACTGCTTTGAGACCACTGACAAATTAAGATGTTTGCATGCTCTGAAAATACACCCCAAATGTGTTTGAGAACACCCTCCCCCACAAGAAACCTCAGACTTTTAAAACACTCAATGTAGAAATGAATTCTAACTCCTGACCTTTACCTACATAGAAAAGATCTCAGAGAGTCACTGAATGGATGGTGAGGCCCCCTCCAGCATGGATAACTGTAGACAAGAGAGCCCTGGAATTTACAGTTAAAAACCAATTTCGAAAGTGCACATTTTCCAAACATTAGCTTTTCGCTTAAGATCTAAGAGACTGAGGTGAAATGAACTTAATATACGCAAAAGTACAAACCACCTATTAATGAAAAAGCTATACCTGAAATTGCATGGAATTTTTTACCTTATTTTTAAACAAGTTACAATTTACATAATTCTGAAAACAAATACAAAAAAAAAATAGAAAAAAAGTTTCATTTCTATGTATCCTCTATAATTCCCATCACCTTCCCCTCCCAGTAGAGAACCAGTTCGGTTTTCTGTGTGTATCTTTGCAGAATTTTATACAATTACACAGAGGTATATTTTCCTTCATTTCACACAAAAGATAGTATGGTATATTTAATGTCCTGAATTGTTTTTTCACTTACTGTATCTTAGGGTGCTTGTTATAATAATACATAGAGAATCTCCTCCTTTTTACAACTGCCTGCAATTTCACTGTATGGAACCTTCAGTTTAACCAGTCCCCTAATAACATTTAGATTATTTCCTTTTCTGTTTCTTTACTGCAGTGCTGTCCTGAACACCTTGGACATAAGTCTTTTCACAAATGCATTTGCATCTAAAAGATAAGGTGGTTCTGCTGGGTCAAAGGACATTTGCATTTGTAATTTTGGTTTTTTGTTTTTTGGGGTTTTTTTTTTTTTGCATTTGTAATTTTGGAAGACAGATTCCTTCCATTTACACTCTCACTAGCATTGTGTGTGAGTGCTGGATCTCCCACAGCCTCACCAATGGAGTGGGTTCTCAAAACCTTTGAATTGATTTAAAAAATATTGTCTTACTGCTTTTAATGTACATCTCCCTTATGAGTAAAATTGTACCTTTCTCATAATTTTTTTATTTGTATTTCTGTTAACTTTTATCAACAACCATTGAATATCTGATGCTAAAGGACATCTAAATTTTGTTACAACTCTAAAGTCCAACAATTTTCTGATCATCATCACATGAGGCAGCTGAGATAAAAGGAAAGCAAAGAATTGAGGTCAGGATGTTCCATTTGCTCTGACTAAAGTTAAATGCCCAAACAGGCCACTAGAATGTGAGCAGTGTAAAGTGGGGATTATGCTTTATCCATCTTCATTCAGCAAAGTGCCCAGAATTTTCCAGCCATTTAGTCATTAGGGAATACTTGGGATGAGATTAACTGTTCTTGCAGCTTCCTTTCACAGAAGTACCCAGCTAGCATTATGATCTAGATAATGTGGATAGCTTGCCAACAAGGTAAAGTCTTTTCTTGTATTTCACTGGAGTATAGCCACCCTAAATTTAGCCAATGAAAAACAATCTAAAATGACCAGTTAGTTGTATATGGTCAGGGTCTGACACTTAACAAATCTGCCAGATATACTGACTGAATGAATGGAAGTTTGCTTAAATGAAGAAATCACCACAATACAAATAGAACTGTGATAATTCTTAGGAAATCTAGAAAAAATGTTGCCAGTGTCCTTTCCCATCCCATCTTAGGAGAAAAGGTTTCTAGTTTTAGGCCATCTGATCCTTTAGGTAAAAACCTCCCAGGACCATAAAGGGGCAATACATCTGGATATCATAAAGACATCTGATTAACTTTGTTCTAATTGTGCTCAGTAGCCAATATTTCCCACTACCTTTTTTTAGATGGCTCCCTATTCTCTTATTCTGTTTGCTTCATTCTGCTACTCACAAACAATTCAAGTGCACAGTGAATCTAATTACAGCAGGGGGAAGTTTCGAAGTTCAGATCATCTATAGATGAGATGCATGGCAAGCATTTTGCTAGTACCTCTGCATAGGTTTAAAGCAGTGACTCTCATTTAAGGGTGTGAGAGGGTGAATATTAGTATCATTGAGCTTTTTCCCCCTCCCTTCCTCCCTTCCATTTTTGTGTGTGTGTAAATATACATACCCTGTTCCCCCTTGTAGAAGATATCAGACTCCTGGGAAAAGTTTGGTCAGGTACACTGTAAAAGCTCCCCAGGTTTTTCCAACACATTCCCACCTCCCACCATCACTCTCATCTCTTTACAAGAATGAAAAGCACCTTCCCAGTGTTTTCCTTCGCCCCACTCCTTTGGCTTCAGCTAGAAACAGCAAGTCATTTCCCTGAACCAGCAACTCTGACGTTTTTACTTCCCTAGGAACCAATTCTGTGTCCTGTCATGACCTATAGCATGAGAACTATTCCCATGCTGTTCTTAATCTCTGCATTCAGAATAAAAAGAAATCATATATTTGCTCTATATTTGATATATGGTGCTCAATGCATGTTGTTTTTTAAGAAAGCAAAATACCTGCTATTCATTAGTTAGCCTTCATGTCTCCTCATATTTTTGATATGCATTCTATAAATCTTAATAATTTCCTCTGTAGGAGTTAGTATTTTTCCCAGTTGAAAATTCCCTCACTGCATTTTGTCAAACAAAGCCCATGTCATATTTTAAGTCCTTATTTTACTAACACTTAAAGTCACCTAAAACCATCCTAACCTTATTCCAACATTTTTTTTTTTTTTACAGAGAAGGAGATCAAGACTGTAAACAGTTAAGAAACAACTCAGCCAACATCAGAGTGGCAGAACTTTGACTAGAATCCTGATCTCATTAAGCACTGATCCAGTATAGTTTTCTGCTATAGCACATTATCACATCATCACAAACAATTTATACTCTTATTTAACTCTCAGTAATGAGCACCTACCTTGTGCCAAGCCCTGTGCTAGATGCTTTCACATACTCATTTAACTTAAGGTTGACATAATAAGAAAGTTTTACAGTTAAAATAATATTATCAAGTCAGGCAAAAACTACAAACCCATTACAATCAATTTTGGGAAAAGAGCCTTTTTCCTAAAAGGAATTTCAGTTCAGTGGGACTACTCAGCTTAAAGTTGTCCATTCTTCTCTTCCCCCAACGATGGTCCCACTTTTCTCTTTACATGCCATTCTCCCCAAAACTCAATTTGGCTTTGATTGGGTGTCTAATATTAATTCAACACTTGTGTCTAATCCCCCCTCCCCAAGTTGGTGCTTTTCTTCTACCTGTTTTCTTTTTTTCCTTCTGAAAGGCATTGTCTTGGGGCCTGAAGCAGGAACAGAATCTCCACATCTTTCTGTCTCTTCACCCTCTCTGCCCCTGCTAGAGGTCTCCCTTCAACACCCACCCTTTCCCCTGCAGATGCGGCAAAGAGGAAGCGGACACAATGTAGTGGAAAGGTCTTGTATATAGTTTTGTCCACTTCGGTGTGTGAGAGCTGCTCTCATTAGAGCCTGGGGGAAAGGCATCTGTGCCTGGAGGAAGGGAAATTGCTCCCACACTACGAATACCTGGCTGCATTCCGAAGACTTTCAGATTTAGTGGAAGTCTTTGTGCGAGCAGACCTTAGGACATGAGTCTTCCCCTGACTGCTAGAATTTCGGTCAGTTTTAACCAAGGCTGACTTCTGGATGGTGCGTTTTACCGGCTTCACCGGGTCCTGCTGCTTCTCTTCCCTGGGCTTCGGGCCTGACCTCTTCTTCTCTTCTCGGGTCCTAGGCCTGATGTCTTCCTTCATGGCCCGTCCTCTCCCCTCGTCCATCGCCTTGGCCCTCACTTCCTCCCTGGCTCGGGAACGCACCGACTCCTTGGCTCTTGGCCTTGTCTTCCTCACCCTTGTGTTTGCCTTGGTGCTTCGTCTCCATACTTCCCTGGCCTTCTTGGCTGCCCTGCGATGCGTGCAGCGCCTCCGTGGGCTCCGTGGCCCAGGAAGGGTCCTCTTCGAAGAGCGCACGCTCACCGCCAACCTCGAGCATCCTGGCTTTCTCTTGGGCTTCGGAATCTTCCAGATCCTGAAGTAGCCAGAGGCATCGCTGCCGCTGACCCGGAGAAGCGTGCCCTTAACATCAGACCTGGGTGCTTCACCAGAGTGGCGACAGCACTTCCTGCGCACTTCGTAGCCAGCGTTTCCAAGCTCCTTCTTGAGAGTGGCAAGAGTCAGCCCTTTGTGCGCGGTGATGGCTCTGAGCAAAAGCTGGGACACTTTGAGCACCGAGCGCGGGGCCCGCCTTAGCGGTGCGGTGAGGGTTTTTTCCGTGGCCTGCTGGGTTTTAACTTCAGTGCCTTTGGATTCACCAATGGGCCCAGCCACCTCAGCCATGGCCCCGCTCCCGCTTCTGCGGGGCCAGTGCTTTGGGCCTCCCCCACCAAGGCGCGAGCTTAAGCTGAGGCTGGCTGGAACACGTCACAATGGCAGGCCAGCCTAGACTTTCAGGTCCTTGTTGGGGAGCTGCCACATCCCACACAGGTAGGTGGTCCAATCAGACTCCACTTCCTTATAAGTCTAAACCAATCCAGATCTTAGCGCCTGTGCACCCCTAAAAATCAGCTTTATAATCTCTAGGGTTTGTACCTGGCCCTTCTAATGCTCTCACTTCTCATTGACCTTGATGTCAACCACTTTCTGACGTTCACTATTTTTCCGTGGTCCCATCTACCCCTCTACCCATATTTCCCTAAGGTGAAAGAAGCTGCTCCCAACTATCTAAAACAGGTAGTACAATGCCTTTAAAAAGTAAGTGTGGGAGTCTATCAAACAAAACCCGACTGAGAAACTCCCACCTTTGGGTCCTACCAGCTAGAGATTACAGTCATGTTTCCCTGACTCTCCACACAGTGGATTCTGTGCAAGAATATGAAAGAAAGAAGGCACCACTGCGGTCCCTCTACCCTAAACAATGATTCCCACACCTGGAAAATTCAGATGCCTCATTCAGTTGGATTGAAACCACCCAGTTTCCAAATAGACCAAGAACTCTGGTCTAATCATTATTCTTTCACAAGACTTTGCTTTTCTGCCTCTTGTCCTTCTTCTTGGATTGCTCATCTCCTTTCTCTGTCCAGGTATATTCTGCTCATCTTTCAAAGTCCTGCTAATCCTTCACTCACTCTTTCAAATGATTTCTGTCCTCTTAACTACCACATTAAACTTTTGCAATCCTGTACTGCATTTTCTTTATTTTAAATTAATCTGGTACTAAAGAGTATAATGCAGCACGATAGTTTTAAAGAGAAAACAGCCTGAACTTTGAGCTGGAAGACATGGACACATACTCCAGGTTTTTAACAGCTATATGGCATTGATAAATCCCTCCATATCTTTGGATCTGAATTCTTTATCTTAAAAAAAAAAATAAGTCTAATAATCCCTTCCTCCCAACATCATAGAATTATTGGAGAGGTTCAGAAGAGGTGATAATAGATGGCAAAGGACTACCCAAATATAAGACATAAAATTAATTTTACCCTGAATGTTTATGCCCTTCCAACTAAATACAAAGTTTCCTGAGAGCCAAATAGCCTTTGAATTTCTATGGCCCCTGCTGCACCTAACGCTATTCTTCATTATACACAGCAGGCATTTAATGAGTCTGTATAAGCTTCTCCCTGGTAAGGAAGATTTCTCTGTATTCAAAGGAACTTCCCAGGAAATCAGGAGAAAGGAGCAGGATGAATCTCATAGGATTGAAAATGAAGGGGACCAAGGAAGCTAGTTACTCAAGGACTTCTTATTTTGGACACAATTTAGTTGGTAATTATTCAAAGAATATTCCAATTGCAAAAGTACACCATACTTCTGTAAAGGACATTCACATATACGTAGCAGTCACAGGCTGGACTGTGACATAGTTTCTTCCAGGAATAAAAGTGCCAGGAAGTAGCTTAGACCAGTGCTTAAACTTTAATATGTACTTCATAAAGTACTGATTCTAGTACATTAGGTCCCGGATGGAGCCAGAGGTTTTACCTTTCCAACAAGCTCCTAGCTAGTCCCATTTATTTAAAACACAACTGTTGGGAAGTAGGGCATAGACAATGAGAAGGGAAGTGGCAGGAGATTAGACTGGATAGGTAAGTTAGGACCAAGGTGTGAAGGACACATAACTAATGACACCGCTGTAAGTAGTCACACAGCAGTAAGAGGTAGAGTGTAGATTCATACCTAAGTCTACTTAATTCTAAGGCCTGAGTTATTAACTACTGAGCTAGGTTTCCTTTTCTCCAAGGTTGACCCTCTCCAAACCTTTATGTGTCTCCACTACAGGCAAGAGGAAGTTTATCTCCACAATAACAGCTCAGAATCAGAAGGATCTACAAGCACTCACTGTACCTTCTCTCAGTCTTTAAATTAGAGCAGGGTACTGTGCATCTCCAAGAACAGGAAACTAATACAGCACTGGGACAGTGCCCCAATGAAGAGCTGCCAGACTGAGAGGCAGAAGCACATGGAGCAGGATTTCTCTCATTTGTGTAGTCTCTTGGTCTGGCTGTACTTCCTGGTTGGTAGGCCACTGGCCATAGGATAGGACAACCATCAGAGAAAAAAGACAAAACTGTTTGCTTTGCTTGAGAATAAGAGGAAAGTAATTGAAGTCTGACCTTCATATCACCTGACTCCAGGTAAATTAGGTTGGCTGCACACAATGGCATCATGATGAAAGAAAGACAAGAACCAAATTAGGGGCACTTGGGTGGTTCATTCTGTTAAGCAAGCAACTCTTGATTTTGGCTCAGGTCATGATCTCAGGGTTGTCAGATTAAGCCCCACGTCAAGACCCAGGTCAGGCTCCCTGCCCGGTATGGAGTGGAGTGGCTTAAGATTCTTTTTCTCCCCCTCCCTCTCCCTCTGCCCCTCCTCTAGATCACTTAAAAAAAAAAAAGAACCACTCAAATCACCATGTTTATTGATACCCATGTGATGAGAAAAGAGGCCAATTAGAAACTTTTGGGAAAGGCTGAACTCAAAGGAAAAGAAATATATGGCGGGAAAAAAGATGGCAAACAAACAAACAAAAATTTTATTTATACATAACCATTCATTTCTATATAGATTTCTGTATAAATACTGTAAGTAATAGAGGAATAACAAAAAATGAGAGGTAGGAAACAAATGCCCCACTACCACTCAGCTGGCTCAGAGGACAAGAACGCTAGCTAGCTGACAGTAACTTTCTACTGCACCAATCCCTTAGAGTTCTTTTGTTCTTCTTTGGAATAAATCTACTGTCAGTCCTCTTCTTCTGATACTCCGAAAGAAAAATACACTTCAGAAAAAAAACAATTTCTTTAGGAAAAGAGTCAGTACAAACCAGTGTCATACCTCTAATCAGGTGACACCAACTCCAGCTCCAGAAAGACAAGACTGAGCCATCTCCTCCAATTTTAATCATCTATGATTATAAACCAGAAGTTACCACCTGGCGGCACCCTGTTGTGAGAAAGATCAATGGCTCTTAATTTATGGAAGCCTTGAGGTTGGCAGGGGTGGGAGGTTGGGGGTTGTATATGGAGGAGGAAAAAGGATACTTGGAAATAATGCTTAGCCTAAATCTTTCTGCTTCAGGTTTCAGAGCAAGATCATATTGTTCTTTGTTGGTATCAAGACTCTTCTGTGGTGGTCATGACTATGAGGTTTCCAGGGAACTTGGTTGACTTAGGCATAGCAACCTTTAATTACTATACAAAATTCCGAGAACATCAGAGGTTTTATTAATCTTATTCCCTCACAAAGAGTTATGCAGCTTTAACTTCATTAAGAATAACTCCATATAAGAGTACAGTAAAATTTAGTAGCATACTCTGATTTAACCTCAATCTATTACCCTTCCTTGATCCATAGTCCTGGGGCCTCAAGGTTCTAGGTCTTGCTTACTCAATTATTTTGCATTGATTTGACTTATCTCTCCCAAAACCAAATGATATAAACCTGTTCAACAATCTATTACAACTCCCCAACTTAACCTTAAACTGCTAGTTGTTTTTCCCCCAAAAGACTCTTTCCTCTCCTGAACCACTTTGTGCCTTCCACTTTAATGCAAATAAAACCACAACAGTCATTTCAGCAAATAAACCCACTAGTCAACTCATGGCTTTTGGGAGAACTAAAGTGGTTCACACACAAAGGAATGTGAAAATAAAAATATTAAAATTCCATAAGAGCGTGGAGACAGACTAACAACCAGGCATTCATCCTTCTAATTCTCAGCACAATTGTTCAGAAGTCAAGTCTAGAGATTCCAGATCCAGAGGATCTTATTGAAGGACCAGGCAAGTTTCTCAGCAATTATCCCCAAAATATGAAGATCTGGTCTCCTTGACTCCTCCCAAAAAGCTCTAAATAAACACCCAGTGTAACATACCCCACTGCAAATATAAAATCTATACTACTCCCTCCAAAAATGACAAGAGAGAAATAAGGGCTTTGGTATTAGCAAAATCCTACCCAAGTAGTTTTTTTCACCCACAGGTGTCTATATAAATTAAATCTCATAAATTAAATTAAGCATTGTTAATAGTTAAGTCTTTCCATGAGCCCATAATGTGGGACCTCTAAGAACCATTCTGCTACAATCAGTTAAATCTCAAAACCAAAAACCCATTTCTCTGAGGATTTTTTACTCTCAATATGAGGCTCAGGGCATCCCAAGACACAGACAAGCTGCAGTCCCACAATAACACTACATTCTGGACAACATTCAGTTCTGTTATAGTAACTCCCAGCTATCCATGCCCTTGTCAATTCCCAGAATATTGTACAAATAAAGCCAAAACAGAAACACACACACACACACAAAAATGGCAGAGTAGAAATCATTTACCATATATATGTAACTCTTGTAGTCGGAGAATTGAAATATCCCAGACCTACAACCCACTACAGAGAAGCTTATTTCTAGCCTAATCACTACAGATCTAAAGTTCCAGAAAATCTAAATTCACTAACTAAAACTTGCTTTCCTCCAAATTAAATAGTTTAAATAAATGCCCATAGTCGGGAATATAACCAAGAGCAAAGTTTATTTGCATTCTCAATTCACAATACACATTCTGGAATTATACTGCATAATAACTTTCCTGATTTTTCCTTCAAGCCTGCAATTCTAAATATTTCATTTCAAAAAACACTTACCTCTCCATTTCCTGTTTAAAAATCACATCCAATTTTCTATTTTAATCCTACTCTTCTCCCTTGGCTTTTTCTCAGCCTTTGGCCCATCTACAAAAGAAGAGCTACTATATATTTATTGATGGCCTATGGGTCAGATATTGTGTATAAATTATCACTAATTCTTTCAACAACACTGAAAAGTGGATAATATTATTCACATTTATAGATGAGAAGATAAATGGTATACTGAAGGAAAAGTTTGGAATGAGAATTCTCTGTATCTCCCAAATAAACCAAACAAGGATTCCTATTTTTCATCTTCCACTTAGAGAAAAGAAATTTCCATACCACCTCTATTCCTCCATCACTTCACTAATCAAAGCTCTGAGCAAGAAACTCAGATTCTCCTTCCACATTATAATTTCTACCATACTGGTTATGCCAGTTACCAATTTATTGCTTTTGTTACCTGAAAATGGATCTGGGCCTTTTAAATATTTCTCCTTTTTCAGCTGACATGATGTTAAGCTTTGTAGTAAAGGGTACTGTAGCAACTCTGCAGGAGGAGAGGGTTTTCCCTCCTAGTTCTGGTTCTCTGGTCTGTCCTTTACCAGGTTGCTAGAGCAGAGGTTGGATAACTGTGGCCCATGGGCCCAAACCAGTATCTTGCCTATTTTTGTGTGGCTTATAGGCATAACTCAGGTAGAGTAGTACTTTGAGTTGCAGAGAACAAGACATAATGTCCCCACATCTATTTCATGCTCCATTTCCAACATATGCCTCCCTGGCCTGGGCCATGTCTTACTACTCTCCAGGGCCTATGCTGGCTACCACATATAGTCCCCAATTCTCCACTGAAAAACAAATATCTTTAAAATGAATTCCAATCTGGGACACCTGGCTGGCTCACTTGGTAAAAGATGTGACTCTTTTTTTTTTTTGAGAGACAGAGAGAGAACATATATGTGCACAGTGGGGGATAGGGCACAGGGAGAGGGAGTGAGAAAATCTTAAGCAGGCTCCACACCCAGACTCATGGAGCCTAATGTGGAGCTCAATCTCATGACCCTGAGATCAAGACCTGAGCCAAAATCAAGAGTCAGACACTTAACCAACTGAGCCATCCAGGCTCCCCAAGCATGCAACTCTTGATTGTGAGTTCAAGCACCACATTGGGCATAGAGCTTACTTGTAAATAAATAATAAAAATAAATAAATAAATAAATAAAATTCCAATCCTTAAAATCACTTTATATTAAAAAAAAAAAAAAAAGACCCTAGAGTTTTTTCTATTTGTCATTAGGCCTAACTTTCAACAAGTTAGGAATAATTTTTAATGAGAAAAATGTATAAGATACAATAGTTAATAACTTGAAAATTTTTGAACACAATACTCATGTTTTACCAAATGCTAATGAAACTAAGAGGAATCAAAGAGTTAAACATAGAAAATGAAAACAGGGAAAAGTTTATGTATTTATCTGATTTTAGGAAGAAGAAAGATTTTCTAGCATAAAATTAGTGGAAGAAATCACAGAGGAAATTAGTGACATGATTATATTAAAAACCTTAAAACTTTGTACATTAAAAAATTAAAACAGTAAAAAAGCAAACAGGAAAAAAATCTGCCAAAAAAGACTATGAGTTAATCCAAAATTAAGAGTAAACCCCCAAATTAAGCAATGTAGAAATGAAAATAATGATTAATAGGTGAAAAATAAGCTCTTCCTTTGACTATAACAAAACTATAAAATAAGTAATAATCTTGACCTATCAAGGTAACAGATTATTTTCAATAAAAACAGAGATAAGAGACTTCTATTTCTAAATATCTATTTCTAAATAATCACCCTCCACTCAACCTCTCCTACAATTAAAAACCTTGGACTATAAAATATGTAAAACAACTACCAGAAGACTCTGAAAAGCAGCTACAAGCAGGCTAAGGGTCTCAGGACTTGGGGGACAAGGTAGATACAAGTTCCTTGGGTTTTCTTTTTGCCTCATATATATCCCTACCTGGACACTAGAGCAGCCTCAAAACCAGAACTTCCAATGGCCCAGACAGGGGAAAAAAAGGAAGAAGAAGAAGAAGAGAAAGAAGAAGGAGGAGGAGAAGGAGAAGGAGGAGGAGAGGTGGAGGAGAAGGAAGAAGACGGTGACATCGGTCCTGACTCTATTTTCTAACTGTAAGACTGACAAGTAGGAAAGGGAGGGCTGTGGGAAGGAACCTTTCTGATTTTTACCCATCCTAATCCAGGTGGTTATTCCCAAATTAGCAGCACTCCTTCCCCCTCCTCACCAGCAGTGAGGTAGCCCCTGAAGAGCAAAGCCCTATTTCAGCCTTCTATTCTATACCAAGAAAGTGCTAGTAAAGAGCAGAGCTAGGGGCCCCTGGGTGGCTCAGTCAGTTGAGTGTCTGATTCTTGGTTTTGGTTTAGGTCATGATCTCAAAGTCCTGGGATTGAGCCCCATGTCAGATGTCAGGCTCTGCACTAAGCACAGAGCCTGCTTCAGTTCTCTTTCTCTCCTTCCCACTCATTCTCTCTCTCTCTCAAATAAATAAATAAAATATTTAAAAAAAAAAAAAGCAGAGCTACACCCTCTCCCCACTGTGCAGCAGTGGCAAATTCTGCATAACAGAATGCTAGAGCAACACTGTAGGGACTCAGCAGAATGGAGATGACAGACAAAAGAGTCACTGAGCTTGAAGATAAAACATATTCAATATAAACAAGAGAAGGGGGAAAAGAATGAAAAGAGTTGAAGTTACTCTTAGAGACCTGTAGGACAATAGCAAAAGGAACAATATTCATGTCACAGATGTCTCAGAGGAAAAGAAGAAAGAAACTGGAGTAGAAAAAAATATATAATACATACATACATACAAAATGGTTGAAAACTACCCAAATATCGTGAAAAGTATAAATTCACAGATCCAAGAAGCACAGCAAAACCCAAACTGCTTAAAACTAAAAGAAAAAAGTCTTAAAAGCAGACAAAGATAAGACATTACATTTAGGTAAACAAAGATTCAAATGATGGCATTTAGGCCAGAACATTTAAAAGTGACTAATTACTGGAGTGCCTGGGTGGCTCAGTCAGTTAGTTACATGTCAGATTCTTGGTTTCAGCTCAGTCTCAGGGTCCTGAGATTGAGCCCCAGCAGGGCTCAGTGGGGAGTCTACTTGAGATTCATTCCCCCTCTCTTTCCCTCCCCCTCTGCTCCTGCATGCTCTCCCTCTTCCTAAAATAAAATAAATAAAATCTTTAAAGTAACTAGTTATTGGTCAAAATGGCTTCTAAAATCTCTTCTGTGGGTTGCAAATTGAATATGCTGTTTACATGTAATTGGATGAACAACTGTACACACACAAAAAGGAGATCCTGAATAATTCACTAAAGTGTACTACCTTCTCTGAATGAGGATTAGAGAGAAAAAGAAAAGGCCTTACTATTCCCTAAGGCACTGAGTCTCAAAATGTAGTTCTTATACCCCTGGGGGAGTCAAGACTTTCAGGGGACTATCACAAGGTCAAAACTTTTCATAATAATCCTTAGACATTATTTATCTGTGCTGACATTTACTTCAATAGTACAAAACCAATAGTGGGTAAAACTGCTGGCCTCTAAACATGAATCAAGGCAGTGACACCAAATGGTACTAAAAGGCACTATATTCTTTACCACTACAGATTAGTAGAAAAGAAGGGAAGGAAAACAAGTTTTACCTGAAATATCTTTATTGAAGCAAAAAAAAAATTATAATTTCATTGAATCTCAACTCTTGAGTACCTTTCTTTTTAATAATCTGTGTAGCAAAATATTTTCTGTATTTTAATTTTAAATGTTTATTTAAAACTTTATATTTATTTATACTTATATTTATGTCTCTATCTAAAGCAATTCTGCTGTGTGCTGAAAATTTCCCGAAGAAAATGTAGTGGGAAACACCTCCCCAGCTTATTCTCCCTTTGTCCTGTTCACTTTACCTGCCCTGATCACATACTGAGTCTCCTGCCTCTTCCCCTGCCGTAGAATATTTGTCTTCAGAAAAACCCCATTTCTGGGTCTTCAAAAATCGTGCTTCAAAAATTCGCAACCTTGCCCACCTCCAGAAGTGCTGCTGACAACAGTAAGACATATCAGCGACGCAGGCAGAAGGCTTGGCAGGGAGGTCTGGGGCCCTTGGAAGGCCGGAGTCCAGATTGAAATGATGGCTCACAGGTGCCTCCTCCGAGAGGGGCAGGGCCTCGTGCGGCGGCCCCGCCCACAGAGGAAGCTGACGGATGGGCCCCGAAAACCCTGAACTCACGCCCCCAACAGCAGCGAGGCCCAGTAATTAGGGCGGTCCTTCGCTGCAAGGAGAAAAGCAGAAAACATGATCTCCCTGATATGAGGAAGTGGAGATGCAACGGGGGTGGGAGTTAAGGTGGTAGGAAAAGTAAAAATGAAAGAAGATGGGATCGGGAGGGAGAAAAACCAAAAGAGACTCTTAATGTCACAAAACAAACTGAGGGGGGTGGGGGGAAGAGGGGTTGGGTGAGGGTGGTGGGGTTACATTATATGTTTAAATAAAGCCTAAATAAAGTAAAAAAAAAAAAAAAGAAAGAAAAGAAAAGCAGAAAACAAAACCAAACACCCTTCAAACTCTCCTCCCAGGAGGCCCCGCGCCGGAGGAAAGCAAACGTCAGCCAATGAGAGCATGTGTTCCTGGCTTTCCCGCCCTTTCTCCCTGAGTCTGGAGAGGAGGTGGCGCCTTCGAGCTAGCGGGGAATTATGAAGGCCCGCAGCCCGTGGTCTCAAAGAGCACATCCGCGAGGAAGAAGGAGAGCGAAAGTAATAGTCAAGGGGAGACGTGAGACTAAGGTGAGGCCAGAGAGCGAAAAGAACGCTGAAAACCAAGGTTACTTCTGCGGGTCGGGGAGAGGAACGTGCTGGCTCAGCGGACGGCTGAGGAGACCGGCGGGTGAGGAGGAGTTGCTAATGAAAGGTCTAGCCTGGGCAGAGAACAGGACGCAAGACACTTAGAAAGGATGGCGTAGGCAGAGCCACAAGACAGCCTTTCTCCTGCACGTACAGCAGCTTTTTCTGAATAATTCACGAAAAAATAATCCTTTCCCTTCCTGTGTCCCCTGTAAGTGGAGGCCCGCCTCTGGCTCAGAACTGGATGTTGAGTCGGCTTGGGATTCTTTCCTTCTCCCTCTGTCCCTCCACGCTCCGGCGCACGCTCTCTCTCTCTCTCAAAAACGAAACAAAACTCCCAGAGTTACTGCTAGTTCATGCCTTTAAAAATGTGCAAGTGAGGGCGCCTGCGTGGCTCAATGGGTTAAAGCCTCTGCCTTCAGCTCAGGTCGTGATTCTAGGGTTTCGGGATCGAGCCCCGCATCGGGCTCTCTGCTCCGCGGGGAGCCTGCTTCCTCCTCTCTCTCTCCGCCTACTTGTGATCTCTGTCAAGTAAATTTTTAAAAAAATGTGCAAATGATAAACTTAGCAAGATACTTATAAATAAGATACCTTCAGGAGAATGTCAGGGTTTGTTTTTATCACGGTGGGACTTCATGCCCAAACGTCGGCGGCGCATGTCAGTCACCTGAAGGGCTTGTTAAGAAAAGAGGTTGTTGGAGCCTACCCTAGGTTTCTGGTTTAGTAGGTTTAGGATGAGGCCCAAGAATTTGTACTTGTTTGTTTTATGTAATATATAACATTAGTCTCAGGTGTACCAAAGATTGATATTTGTGTATATTTGAAATGATCACCATGCTGTCTAGCTAGCATTCTGTTACCATTTTTTCTTCTTGTGATGAGAACTTTTATCTACTCTTAGCAAGTTTCAAATATGCAAGACAGTGTTACTAACTATACTCACTATGCTATACATTACATCCCTATGACTAATTTTATTAATTGGAAAGTTGTACCTTTTGACCCCCTTCATTTCACTGATCCCTCCCCATCTCAGGCAACTGCCAATCTGTTCTCTGTATCTATGAATTGGGTTTTTTCTTCTGTGTGTGTTTTTTTTTTTAAGAATCCAGAAATGAGTGATATCATATTTATCTTTTTTTGACTTATTTCATTTAGCATCATGCCTTCAAGTTCCATATTATCACAGATAGCAAGATTTTATTCTTTTTTATGGCTGAATAATATTCCCTGAATACATTTTCTTTATCCATTCATCCATCTGTAGACAGACTGTGTCCATGTCTTGGCTGTTGTTAATAAGGCTGCAGTGAACATGGAGGTGCAAATGTCTTTTCAAGTTAGTGTTTCATTTCTTGGGATAAATACTTGGAAGTGGAATTCTTAGACCATATGGTAGTTCTATTTTTAAGTTTTTTTTTAGAAATCTCAATACTGTTTTTAATAGTAGCTGCACCAACTTACATTACTACCAATGGCATAAAAGTATTCTCTTTTCTCCACATCCTCACCAACACTTGTTATTTCTTCTTTTTGATAACACCCATTCTAATAGGTGTGAGGTGATAGCTCACCATGGATTTGATTTGCTTTTCCTCATGATTAGTAATGTTGGCCATCTTTTTCATGTCTTTGTTGGTCATCTGTATGTCTTAAGATTTTGCATAGTTAATATATTCCCAGCTGATGCTATTGCTGCTCTTCTGGGGACCACTGGCCTAGCATATCTAATAGGTAAAATTTACCAGAGTTCAGGATTTGTGATAAATATGAATGACTTATATGCAATTCTTATCAAAACTGTAATATATGCAGTTAATATTTCTCTTATGGGGAGTAAATCTGGCTGAGGCTAATGACTGAGATAACTCATTCTTGGAGAGGGCTGAAATTTACAAAAACACACCTCTCCACCCTCAGGCTGGTACCCAGCCTCTTGTTCTTCTTTCATCCAAACAGTAAGCAAGCAAAGAGAACACTATTGTGCTATGGTTAAAAATACCATTGTTAATAAATATAGACATACAGACCAATGAAATAAAGAACCCAGAAATAAACCCTAATTTATACAGTCAAACTATTTTTGACAAGAATCACAAGACCATTTGATGGAAAAAGAATAGTCTTTTTAACAAACAGTGCTGGGAAAATCGGGTATCTACATGTAAAAGAAAGTTGGACCCTTACCTAACATCATATACAAAAATTAACTCAAAATGAATTAAGGACCTAAATGTAAGATCAGCAACAATAAAATTCTTAGGAAAATACATAGGATAAAAGTTTCATAACATTGGACATGGTAATGGTTTCTTGGATATGATACCAAAGGCATAGGTAACAAAAGAAGAAATAAACAAATTGGTCTTCATGAAAATTTTTAAAACTTGCATATCAATAAAACACTATCCACAGAGTAAAAAGGCAACCTTATAAAATGGGGGAAAATATCTGCAAATCATATATCTGGATGTCCAGATAATATCCAGAATATATAGAGAACTCCTAAAACTCAACAACAAAAAAACAAACAGCCTGATTAAAAAGTGAGCAAAGGACTTGACATTTCTCCACAACTACACAAATGACCAGTAAACACATGAGATGCTCAGTATCACATCTCACACCCATTAGGTTAGCTACTTTTACAAAAAATGTGGAGAAATTGGAACCCTTTGGTGGGAATGTAAAACTATACAACTGCTGTGGAAAACAGTGAGATGGTCCTTGAAAAATTTAAAATAGAATTACTATAGGATCCACCACTTCCATTTCTGGGCATAGAGCTAAAAGAACTGAAAGCAAGGTCTCAAAAAGATATTTGTACAGCCACGTTCATAGTATTATTCACAATAGTTAAAATTTGGAAGCAACCCAAGTGTTTATTGATGGATGAAAGGATAAGTAAAATGTGGTATGTACATACAATGAATATTACTCAGCCTTAAATAAGAAAAAAATTCCAACATGTGCTGTAGTATAGAGGAGCCTTGAGGACATTATGCTAAGTGAAATAAGCCATTCACAAAAAGACAAACTGTACAATTCCATTTCTATGCAGTACTTAAGAGTAATCAAAATCATAGAGACAAAAAGTAGAATATGGTGGCCAGGGCTGAGGAGAAAGGGAGAAAGTTGAGTTATTGTTTAATAGGTATAACTTCAGTTTTATAAGATGAGAAGAGTTCTGGTGATAAACAGTGGTGGTGGTGGTGGCTGCAAAACAGAATGAATATACATGGTATCACCCAACTGTACACTGAAAAATGGTTAAGATGGTATACTTTGTTATGTGTATTTTAACCCAATTTGAAAACTTTGAATACTTTTACTGAACTGTGTTCCCTAGGAGAGTAGCTTTGGGTGAATCATTTCACCTCTCCCTCAATATGGACAGGTTATAGACTATAGCAGTTAGACCACCAAGAACCCTAATTTGTTACTACTTTTCCTCCTTGGGTCCCATGCTTTGAAAGGTTTTGTCTTGCAAAGTACTGTATTTGTTAAGAAACTATTTGTTTACATTTCTTATTAATTAAAGACATTTTTGTTTCTGATTAGCATTAGATAACCAGATTGCTATCCTGAGTTGAGATGTCAGACAAAGGGAGAAACAAAATTTTATATACATAGTTATGAAATTTCTGTTAGAACATTTCAAATATTGAAAATTGTTAATTAGCTTCTAGAAGTTTGAAGACCCCAGGCTTCACATACAGAAATGGTTGATTGTCAAGGTTCTTCCTCGTGACATATATGATTCTCTCTGAAGGTATTTCTTCCTGTAGGCTCCGTGCTAACATAAGATTATGGAAATTTGTACTACATTGATCATAACTGACCTGACTGAGGCTTGAGTGTGTAAGAGAATTCCATCAATATCTCTATTCTTTTACTTTGCCCAGAGATGAAATAGGAATGAGAAGTGAAAATGGAGTTCAGGAAAATGCAGCACAGCTTATATCAACACACTTTTGGGGGTCTGGAGACCAAGTCAAGCTATGTGATCTCTGAGGCCAAATTCCTGGATTTCTATTATGGTCACTGCACTTGAACCAGATAAATTTTTCTAAATAATTATTCATTTTCTATGAATTATATAGTAGAATATTACCTAATAGTGGGGGGAAAAACCCCTCTGATTAGTGTGAATCTCACAGACATTATATAGAGTGAAAAAAAGAGACATGAATACATTTTGTACAATTCTGTATATATGAAGCTCAAAGTAGGCAAAACTAAGCAATACTATATACCCAAAATGTTTAATTTATTCAGTAATCATTATGGTGATAATCTTGGTATTGTTATTCTGAGAGTGTATTGATGTGGGATAAAGCAAATGAGTAATTATGAAATTTTCTAATTCTATTGTTTCTTCATGCTTAATAATAATCAGGATTATTAATGTAGGAGAAAGGAGATACAGATATAAGCCAAAAAAAGTTAAGTTAAAAACTCTGTAGTCTTGAATTTGAATTGGAAACATCAGTATGAACTCATAGGGTACAAATATAAACATAAATATAAATATATAGCTGCTGTATCCACTGGAAATTCCTAAAAACAATAAGGAAAAGAAAATAAAAAAGAACAGTAACAGTGAGCATCCCTAGCATCTATATTGTGGTCTCAAAATGCCATTTCACATTAGAAGAAACTGGGGCTTCTTTTTTTTTTTTTAAGATTATTTATTTATTGGGACGCCTGGGTGGCTCAGTTGGTTAAGCAGCTGCCTTCGGCTCAGGTCATGATCCCAGCGTCCTGGGATCGAGTCCCACATCGGGCTCCTTGCTCGGCGGGGAGCCTGCTTCTCCCTCTGCCTCTGCCTGCCACTCTGTCTGCCTGTGCTCTCTCTCTCTCTCCCTCTCTCTCTGACAAATAAATAAACAAATCTTTAAAAAAAAAAAAAAAGATTATTTATTTATTTATTTAGAGAGAGTGAGAGAGCACAGGCAGGGAGAGCTACAGAGGGAGAGGGAGATGGAGGCTCTCCACTGAGCAAGGAGCCTGATGTGGGGCTCGATTCCAGGATCCTGAGGTCATGACCTGAGCCAAAGGCCGATACTTAACCGACTGAGCCACTTAAACACCCCTGAAACCAGGGCTTCTTAGAGAAGTAGCCAATTCTAAATCTGAAGAGGAAATCTACAAGACAAGCTTGAAACATCTTGACACATGAGATAGTTAGGAAGCTTTCAAAGACTACAAGAGTCTGACCAAAAGACCTCAGCAGCCAACAGAAGATAATCTAGCCCAAAACGGGATAATTTGAATATCAATAAGGTTAAGAAATAGCATAGATTGAAACCCATCAAATAGGTTTAACTCCATGAGTTTGTTGTAGATATTTAAAAAGAAAAGTATTGGCCACTCACAGAAGATAATAGGAAACCCGTTCATTATCTGGTAAATGAAAGAATCAAGTATTCATCTGGCCTTTCCCATATGAATTATACCACTGCATAACCAAATAGTACATGTAATAAATGAAGTATCTCTTTTTATAAAAGTATCCCAGCTAAAACATTGAAAAAAACTAGGAGAATATCACCATTCTGCAACTCCTAATGAATTAAGAGATACATGCATGATGCATCAATGACTGTTAACATCACAAAGAGACTAAATATTTGTCTCCTATAGTCTTGGCAAACACCACACATATCTTTTTTTTTTTTTTTTTGCTATGAATCTTTGAAATTTTTTCTTTTTTTAATTGAAGTGTAATTAACATAGTATTATATTTGTTTTAGGTTTAGACTATAATTATTCAACAGTTGTATACATTACTCAGTGCTCAAGGTAAGTATACTCTTGATTCCCTCTATTTTACCCCTCCCCCCACCCACTGCGCCTCTGGCCAACACCAGTTTGTTCTCTGTATTCACAGAGTTTGGCTTTTTGTTTGTTTCTTTTTTCTTTGTTCATTTGTTTTGTTTCTTAAATTCCACATGAGTCAATTCATACAGTAATTACCTTTCTTTGATTGACTTCTTTCACTTAGCTTTATACCCTCAACAGAAACACTAAGTTGAAAAGATATATCCATTCCTGAATTTATTACAGCATTATTTACAATAGCCAAGATACGGAAACAATCCAAGCGTCCATTCATAGATGAATGGTTAAAGAAGATGTGGCATATATACACAATGGAATATCATTCACCATGCATATCTTTTTTTCTTTTTAAGATTTTATTTATTTATTTGTTAGAGAGAGAGCGAGCACAGGCCGACAGAGAGGCAGGCAGAGGCAAAGAGAGAAGCAGGCTCCCTGCCGAGCAAGGAGCCCGATGTGGGACTCCATCCCAGGACGCTGGGATCATGACCCGAGCCGAAGGCAGCTGCCCAACCAACTGAGCCACCCAGGCGTCCCACCATGCATATCTTTAATATTCAGATCAAACCTGAGTTTGATATGGGTTGTAGATCTAGCTGATAACTTATAGAGAATAAGATGAAGGAACGTGTAGAATTAGACATGAATATGCAATCAGCAAAATCTATATTGTGGGAAACTCTACAAGGTAAATGGGCCTGGGTTCAGCATATAAATTGTAAGGAAAAAATGTATAAGACAACTCTATAGATTAAAAGAACCCTAAAATAAATCAAACATTCTTTAATAGACAAGACTAAACTATCATAACTAAGGATGCATATTTGAGTGATAAAACTGAAAAAGTGATAACATTTTCAAAGAGCTAGGAGTGATTATTTTTAAAGTCATGATAGCAGTTACATATAGGAGGAGAGAGGATTATCATTAGGATGGGCAAATAGAGTTTCTGGAGTGAGATACAAAGTTCTGTCTTTACCAGGGTGTCTTCCATGGGGATTTGCCCATTTATATTAATTTGCCCATTTATATTAAGTCATATAATTTGCACAGTTATATTAATTTGCCCAGTTATATTAGTCATATAATTTGCCCAGTTATATCAAGTCATATAATTCATGCTAATTATCTTATTTTATTTAATTCATGTTGAATTAATATAATTCATAGTACAGTCTCAATGAAGATATTACACACTAAGGAGAAAAAACCCTTGGGAGATGGAGAGATGCTAAATTTTCCTGTCACATATTCCCACCTGATGGGGTTTTAATGTCTGAGGGGCACTTGTATGTGTGTGTATTACAGAAGGGTAACACTCATAGTGACTTTTGTCTTAATTTTTAATAGTAAAGTTATAAACTTTAAATTCAACCTAGATTTGGTTGTAAAAGTTTATGTTTACTTGCTTCTTTTTAGATTTAGTGCTCATTTAGTTTATAAATTTGACAAATTAAATTTCCTTAAATATTGAACATCATTTACTAACTTTACCTCCTGCATTAAAGCCTGTTATACCCTGAAAGGATTCTGAACTACTTATTTGCCGTGAAATTACACCACCTTTCTCTTTCATAATTCCTATGTGTCTCATGGCTACCATTTTGTAGTCACTATTGTGGTCACTGTGATATTTACTACCTTCAGAAGAAAATTATTCTCCTGACGACCAACCTTTAGGGGCCCTTTCTTCCCATGAAGGGCCCCTCCAATCAGAGTAGCTGGTCAATGTAAATTCAGTAGAATAATTCGCCTTAGAAAGTACTGTGGTTACTCATGTCCTCAAATGAGTGTGTGCTCAAATGAGGATATGAGTAACCACAGTACTTTCTACATATTAAGCAATAACAATATTTTTATCCACACTAACCAATTATTTTTTTCTTTTCTTCCTTCAAACCTTTTTCTGTTTGTTTGCTTGTTTGCTTGCTTTCTTATTTCTAACAACATTGACTGAGTCCAGTACTTATGGACTTTAGAGTCAAACATAATTGGGTTTGAATCACAGCTCTGTAATTTATTTGCTGTGTGACCTTGAGCAAGTGATTTAGCTTCTCTCAGTTTCATCTATAAAATCTGAATATTATGAGGAATAAATAAAGCCAATATTTTTAGAGTACTTAATGCTTTATAGATAATGTTGTTACAGTTTAAGAAAGAAAGATATAGTACTCTTAACTTCTCTTAATATCCTCTTATTTCCACATGTAGAAACCAGAAACCCTCCTCTACTTTGAAATGAATCTCAAAATACACCTCTTCATGAAGTTATCCTGATTCCCTTGAAATAACCTTTGCTTCTTCTTAAAATCCAAGCAATTTGTGCCTCATTTGTATACTTACTTCACCCTCAATAGATTATAAGCTACGAAAAAAAAAAAAAGATTATAAGCTACGTTGCACAAATACTCCCTAGAAACTAACACATTACTTTGCATATAGCATAAGCTCAATAAATGATTAGTGAAATTTACCAGCAGTTATTATTAATGCTACTTCAGTCACAGCTCTTCAGTCACAGCCTGCAGGAACACCTGCAGTTAAACCAGTTGGATCTTTTACTCCCTGTAGTAAGAGAGAACACACACCATAGGGAACTGTGGGGTGTCTCAGTAAGAGGATGTTAGAATTTATTTTGGGATTTGGACTTTGGTTGGCTAATTTTGGGGAGGGTCTGAGGAAGTAAAAGTTCTATATTTGGTGGTGCCAGAAATCTGGGCAACACTATGATTGGGTATCTCAAATTTTATCTATAGGAAGGGCAAACTAGAGCAAAGGCAAATATGTAATTGGTAAAGAAGTGCCATTTGTTCATTTGGTTGATAAGGAAATGTTTGGCATGTGGGTTATACAATGATCTTGTCTGAGGTGGATGTTCTTGTGAGATCCTTTATGTCCAATAAGATGACAACAGACCTTAGCTATAAATGTCAAATCAGTTCCTGGGTATTAAAGGTAAGGTGTTTTGTTTTCTTTCTCACTAAATTCCATTTGTAGAAACCTTACACTTGATTTTTCTCATTTAAGAATTATAAAAGGTAATTTTGCTTTGCTCTTGGTGTTGAATTTTAAGATTCAGGCTATCACAAATGTTGGAGGATCTCTCTAATTGGCCTTGGACCTAAGAATAAGTTTTCCTTTTTTTTTTTTTTTTAAGATTTTATTTATTTATTTGACAGAGATAGAGATCACAAGTAGGCAGAGAGGCAGGCAGAGAGAGAGGGGGAAGCAGGTTCCCTGCTGAGCAGAGAGCCCAATGCGGGGCTCGATCCCAGGGCCCTGGGATCATGACCTGAGCCGAAGGCAGAGGCTTAACCCACTGAGCCACCCAGGCGCCCCTAAGTTTTCCTTTTGAGTAGTGATTGGGACCTTTCTTCTCCCCTCAAAAGTTACTGCATTTTGAACAGTATAAGAACTCCTTGATACACATATAGAACTATATTATTGTCCTTGATCAATTAGCTATGATCATACCTAAAGGTTTTGAAGTGACCTTGAAGTCATTGGGTTCATTTTCCTGACTCTGACACTTTCTACCCTTGTGATTTTTAGAAAATTATTTCATTTCTCTGTTCCTCATACTTCCTTATCTATAAAATATGTTTAATACTACCTGTGAGACATTGTTGAAATGATTATATAACTCATGAAATCTACAAGAAAATAAGCCCACTGACTACAAGGGTGGTTAAATTTTTGCAAATCAATCGACATGATATACCATATGAATAAAAGAAAGGATAAGAACCATATGATCCTCTCAATAGATGCTCAAAAAGCATTCAACAAAATATAACATCCATTCATGATTAAAAACCCTCAACAAAGTAGGGATAAAGGGAACAAACTTCAACATCATAAAGACCATATATGAAAAACCCACAGTTGATATCTTCCTTACTGGGGAGGAGCTGAGAGCTTTTCCTCTATGGTCAGGAACAAGACAGGGATGTCCCCTCTCATGACTCTTATTTAACATAGTACTGGAAGTCCTAGCCACAGGAATCAGATATCAGATAACAAAAAGAAATAAAATATATCCAAATCAGCAAAGAAGTCAAGCTTTCATTATTTGCAGATTACATGATACTCTATATAGAAAGTCCAAAAGACCACCAAAAAACTGCTGGAACTAATACATTAATTCGGTAGAGTCACAGGATACAAAATCAACATACAGAAATCTGTTACATTTCTTTATACCAATAGTAAAGTAATAGAAAGAGAAATTAAGGAATTAATCCCATTTACAATTACACCACAAAACACAAGATACCTAGGACTAAACTAGCCAAAGAGGTAAAAGATCTATACTCTGAAAACCATAGAACACTTATGAAAGAAATTGAAGATGACGCAAAGAAATGGTAAAACACTCAATGCTCATGAATTGTAAGAACAAATGTTAAGATGTTTGTATTACCCAAAGTAATCTACACATTTAATGCAATCCCTATGAAAATACTACCATCTCTTTTCACAGAGCTAGAACAAACAATCCTAAAATGGGTATGGAACCACAAAAGCCCCGAATAGCCAAAGCAACCTTGAAAAAAGAAAAATCAAAGCTGGAAGGCATCACAACTCTGGACTTCAAGTAATATTACAGAGCTGTAGTGATGAAGACAGTATGTTACTGGCACAGAAATAGACACAGAGATCACTGGAACAGAATAGAAAACCCAGAAATGAACCCACAACTATATGATCAACTAATCTTCAACAAAGCAGGAAATAATGTCCAATGGAAAAAAGACAGTCTCTTCAACAAAGGATGTTGGGAAAACTGGACTACTTTCTTACACCATACACAAAAATAAATTCAAAATGAATGAAAAACCTAAATGTGAGACCTGGAATCATAAAAATCCTAGAAGAGAACATAAGCAGTAACTTCTTTGACATCAGCCATAGCAACTTCTTTCTAGGTAATATCTCCCAAGGCAAGGGAAACAAAAACAAATAAAAACTATTAGGACTTCATTAAGATAAAAACCTTTCTGCACAGTGAAGGAAACAACAAAAGTAAAAGGCAACCTAAGGAATGGGAGAAGATATTTGCAAATGACAGATCTCATAAAGGGTTAGTATCCAAAAGATATCAAGAATTTATCAAACTCAACACCCAAAAAACAAACAATCCAGTTAAAAAATGGTCAGAAGAGGGGCACCTGGGTGGCTCAGTTGGTTAAGTATCTAACTATTGATCTGAGCTCAGGTCTTGATCTCAGGGTTGTGAGTTCAAGCCACATGTTGGGCTCCAGGCCCAGTATGGAGCCTACTTTAAAAAAAAAAGTGTGTGTGTGTGTGTGTGTGTGTAAAATAGAAGTACCAGATGATCCAGTAATTACACTTCTAGATATTTACCCAAAGGGTTCAAAAATACAGATTCAGCAGGTTACATGCACCCTGATGTTTAAAGCAGCATTATCAACAATAGCCACATTATAGAAAGATCCCACATGGCCATCAACTGATGAACAGATAAAGAAGATATGGTCTGTATATATAATGGGATATTATTCAGCCATCAAAAAGAAAGAAATCTTAACATTTGCAAAAGCGTGGATGGAGCTAGAGTGTATTCTGCTAAGTAAAATAAGTCAAAGAAAAATATACCATATGATTTCACTCATATGTGGAATTTAAGAAGCAAAACACATCAACATGGGGTGAGGGAAAAGGCAAACCATAAAACAGACTCTTAACTGTAGAGAACAAACTGAGGATTACTGGAGGGGAGGTGGGTTGGGAGATGGGTTAAATGAGTGATGGGTATTAAGGAGGGCACTTGTGATGAGCACTGGATGTTGTATGTAAGTGATGAATCACTAAATTCTACACCTGAGACTAAAAAAAAGAAAAGCCCAATGAGAGCAAGAATCTTATCTGACTTGTTAACTATCCTATTCTCAACTAGCACTGTGCTGACAAGCACATACTAAGTGCTCAATAAATATTGGTTAATTGAATGAATATAAAGCATTTATAGCCTTTCAACATATTAAGCATGCAAAAAGTTTGGCTATTGTTTATATTATTATCATCAATATTTTTATTCTCCTAAGGGTTAAAGTGAAGCCCACATGAAATTGCCAATGAAGCTGGACCATTTTCTCACTCTCTAGAGCTGTAATACCAATCTAGCTATAATATTTTTGGATACAATCACATTACAGTAGCTCTGCTTTACTTTTATCTTCTAATTGGTTCTAAACTCTTGAGTATATTCATAAGCTTTCTATCATCAAGTTTATCCGTCATCGCAGTGTTATACAGTGAACTACTTCAGTGAACCCACTGACGCCTTCATTTTTATCTCTCCATACAAAACCACTTCAAAGTCTATGTGGCAATTTCACTGGGACCTTACCACACCATAACCTTGAGATACCTGAGTCCTGCTGTAATTCATCTTCAGCACTTGGGTCTCCTTGAACTTGCTTCTTAGTTACATTTTTCATTCTCTTCTTTATGATGGAATTACTTTGAAAAGGTCAGATAAGATCTGCAACTGTAGGATACACTTTTGTCAAAATTTAAAGAAGCTTGATAGGCTTTGGTTTTTCTGCAGTGAGATAGAATAGGCCTAGAGTTTGATCATTTTCTTCTGAAAGTTCTGTGTTAATTATTAAGTAATGACTCATTGTGAGAGGAAATGATATATTTGGTTTGGGGCATTTTACATTTGAGTTAATAAAAGGAAATATTCCAGAACTATGAAAGTTAACCTTCAGTGAAAGTTGTCTATAGAAACAGTTTAAATATTTTATAGAATAGATTATATAGCCTATGAATATATTATACATTCCTCCCTGACCTCATTCTTCAAACCTTACCCAAACCTTGACCCTCTCTAGCAAAGCCCAGAATTGGAATAAGACACAGGAACAAAATAAAGGGCCTGATGCTCACATCGTTTGGTAATTAAAAATAACAAAAGCTTTTTAAAGCAGTATTAGCATGTCATAAGGTCACTAAATCAGTTTAGAATGTTGGCAGCACTTGTACGTAAGAGTAACCAGACTCCTCCTTGCAAGCCCTCATGTAATTTTTAAATGGGTCATAGAGTCTGAGTACTTTGGGAAAAGCTTGTTTTTCCCATATGAGCTCTTTTCTGTATAGGTACTATATTTTGATAATCATTTAGCCAAGCCAGCTTATCTGGATTAGTGCCTGTTGACATAGCTATTGTATAATATTCCAGAGTTTAATTATTCCCTTTTGACAGTTTTTACTATTACAAACATACTACAATAAGTCTCTCTTCACCTTCCTCTTCATGTATATGCACATATAATTCACTAGGAGAGATCTTTGGAAGTGGAATTCTTGGTAAGGGTATATGCATATAATGTTTTGGTAGATACTGGCAAATTGCTCTCTGAATAGGCTGAACCAGTTTAAATGAATACCCATGGTGTTTTACTGTTTTAATTTGCATTTTCCTGTTGGTACAGTTGAATATCTTTTCATGTGTTTAATTATTCATTTGTATTTCTTTTGTGAATTGTTGTTTCTGTCCTGCCATATGTTTTATATTATTTTATTATAGACTTGTAGAAGCTCTTTATATATTCTACCAAGAAGGAAAATGACAAGTGTCAGATAAGAGCTAGCCTGTAACTAGAACCTAGGCCCAGAAGTTCCCTACTTAATAGAAACAGTTTCACAGAACACCATCAAACAAGGCTATTCCGTGACTCTGTTTGAGCAAGACAAAAATACAACTTTGTAATTATGTCTGAGCACAGATAAGGGTAAGTACACTGTGAATTACCCAAAAAATGACCAAACATCTCCTTCCCCCAGCTAACATGAGGCCCTGCTACTGCTTTATCAAATACAGCTTTAGCTCCATTCAAGTGCTACCACCTCCTAGATAATAATTAAGCTATCCAATCATGAAATTTCCCCACTTTCTGACTGTCCCCAAACATAACAAAAGCCCAAATCACAAGACAATTCCTCCTTAAACCCCTCTTAGGAGATGTCCAATAGGTTCCCCCTGGTGCACAGTCTCTCTTGTTGCAATATGAAAAACCCAATTCTGCTTGCTTACAAGTATGTATCCGGCACTTTTGGCTGGTGGGCACAGACATCTAGATATTGATTGCTCTCATGCATGATACAGATATTTTCCCCTTGTCTTTCTATAACCCTTGTTTATGGTATCTTCTGTTATTGATAAGGTGCTAATTTTATGTTGTCAGTTTTATCAGTCTCTTTTATGGCTTAGCTTTGTGACTTGTTTCCCTGCCTTAGGTCATAAAAATAGTTTCCTATATATATTTTTAAACTTGTTATTTTTTTAGTGCCTCATTCTTTAATCTATCTGGACTTTAAATTTGTGTGTAGATAATGAGGATTGAAGTTTTGCAAATCTAGGACACTTCAGGATTTTTGGGACACTCACTCTGTGTGGCTTTCCTTGACTCTCTAGCTCTCCATTTCAACAGTCTGGGTTAGGAGTCTTTGTGTTTTGTTTTTTGTTTTTTTCCCATAGCACACATCACAACAGTCATCATCTCTGTCTTAGAAAAATAACTTGATAGCAAGAGTGGTGTTTAATTTGTTTGCTTCCATGTCTAATATGTTGCCTACACAGTAGGAGTTTAATAAATATTTATGGACTGACCAACTGTCCTTATTTCATCTCCTGGAGACCAAAGTCCAGATCTTTTTTTTTTTTTTTTTAAGATTTTATTTATTTATTTGACAGACAGAATACAAGTAGGCAGAGAGGCAGGCAGAAGGGGGCAGGGGGAGACCGATGCGGGGCTGATCCTAGGACCCTGAGATCATGACCCGAGCTGAAGGCAGAGGCTTAACCAACCCACTGAGCCATCCAGGCGCCCCCAAAGTCCAGATCTTATTTGGTGGGCCTTCCTTTACCAGTGTATTTGAGAATTGATTTAAGAATGAAAGAAACCAGAAATTTTAGTCCCTGGGCTGTTGCCATGGCAACGGGGCGGGTTTTTCAGATCTGCAACATCAATTGTGTTTTCCCATTGGCTAAGAAACGGACAGCTTGCCTCAGTCCCATTTACAATTTTCTCCCTGCCTGCTACACTTATAACTCAATTATGCAAGCTGCACAAATAGTTTTATGTGCAGTTTCGCCAAAGTCCTTTTCCTGGGGCTCTGGTTCCTTCTTCCGTAAGGCTGAGGAGACACAGGCAGCAGACTCCTGTCTTCCAGGAGTCAGACTGAGGAAGCATGCGGGTCCCAAGGCTACCGCAAGAAATGCTGGAGAAAGATTGGGTGCCAGGAGTTTGGTAAAAGCCCAATATGCCTATCTTTTGAGTACTTTCCCATTTTCTGAAAGCTGGGTGGATCTAGCCTGGCCTATACTGCAGTTGCGGGCATCTTGTACTAACGGTCAGAGCATGAGTGCCCCCTAGGAAGAAAATTCCAAGACCAGAAGCAGTGCATTGTCTTTGTGGGGAATGTAGTCTCAGGGCATCCTGTGTCCCCATTCTGAAATGGGACTAAGAGGCCATTCAGCCCCCAGATGCCATGTTGTTCGTTTGTTTTTGTTTTGTTTTTTTCCTCTATCAGTCATTTGCCTCAGAAGAAACAGGCTGTTGTGCTCCTTATTAATGAGAGGTAGAAGAATGAGAACTAGGTGAGAGGATTGCTATAGACAATCTGGGGTAGAATTTGGCAACTTCCTAAATTTCACCTTCCTGAAGAACAGACCTTACTCTCCTTCAATCTCTTTGAAACTGATGAGGGTTCCAGAATCTGACTAGGACTTTTGGTCACCTAAGCATTGGAGTGAGGGAATGGGGTTGTGTTTGGTTTTTGGTTTTTTTTTTCCCTGACAGTGCTAATGGGGAAGCTTGAGAAAGATGCTTAGCACAGCACTTGGCACAAAGAAGCCAATTGGTGTATGGCCTTTGTTGAATCTAACATGGTAAAGGGCTCTGAGGGTAAAAGTGATTGACCATTATGGGGTAGGGACTTGGGAGAAAGAAATATATGGTTTGGGTTAGAGGATCTGTGGGTCTATCCTTGCCCATTCCATGATACCCCATAAGTATATACTGAACATTCCCTCATTTCACAGAAGGAAAAACTGAGGTAAAGAGCCCTGATCAAGGTCCCACCACCATATAGCAACAGCATTGAAACTAGTACCCAGGGCTCATTCTCCAGGGATTTACATACAGGCAAGCCAATGAAGTGTGGAGATCAGCTTCTCAGACTTCTGAGGGTGGATAAAGGCAAGGGAGGCAGTGGCAAGGAAATATGTTGTCAGAATTCTGGCTTTTCTGCCTAGACAAATGGTTGGCTTCTGCTCCAGGGAATCTCCTGTGTGTTTTGGCAATGCAAAACAAGTTTACCCATCCTGTGAGCTTTGGGAAGTAAGGAATAACTGAATCTCCAGTCATAGGAAGTCTGACCCATAAAATTGTTAAAGTAGACCTATTCAATTGTATTCTATGCTCCAGCCCAAGTTATATTATCTCTTTCATTTCATGTTTCCTCTTCCTCATGATTGTTATTATTAGTTCTAACCTAACCTATGAAATGATCACGTTAGAGGATTTTATTATTTTCTCCTTAGATACCTTTAGAAATTGAATTCCTAGGTGCCTGGGTGGCTTGGTTGGTTAAACGACTTTGGCTCAGGTCATGATCCTGGAATCCCAGAATTGAGTCCCACATCAGGCTCCCAGCTCCATGGGGAGTCTGCTTCTCCCTCTGACCTTCTCCCCTCTCATGCTCTCTCTCACTCTCTCTCTCTCTTAAATAAATAAAGAAAATCTTTAAAAAAAAAAGAAATTAAATTCCCCATTGAATGATGACAGCAACATGGGACTTGGAAAGAACAGAGGCCTTGGCTTTAGAAAAGCCTAGATTCAAGTCCCAGCTGTATCATTAAATCTGACATAAGCAAGTTATTTATCTGAGTTTTCTTATTTATTAATTGGTGGTACTGATACTTTATGGGGCTGTGGTTGAACACAAATGAGATTTTTACCAAAGTAAAAGACTTAACACATGGGTATAGGGTAAATGGTACACTGGTTTCAAGGGTTTTGAGCTTCAGCCCCCAAATGTCCCCGAGTTATAGCCGAAGAACTAGAAAAGTAAGAAACACGAATAGAAGTGTTTACAGGAAGTTCTGGGTAAGATCTTTTTCACTGAGGGAATGTTTAGCAGGGGGTATATAACCAAAATTTGGAATACTGGCATATAGATTAAGATGGTGTTTAATTTTCATAGAGCTTCTGTATGTACCAGAATGTACTTCTGAAAGTCTGTATCTCTTCTTAAAAGCTGACTTCCCCCTGGCCTGCAGTTGCCCTCTGAACTAGATAATGGCCAGGTATTGGAGACAGAAGAGTACCCTGTGTTGAAATGCAGGAACATTCTCCCTGGATCAGGAGCTCAACCTAAGTGGAAACTCTTTTGGCCCAAACACTTTTTGCCATAGTTTCTTTGAATTAGCTCTGACTCAATTATGGCAGCTACACCCTAAGGGGTTGAGGTCAGAACCACACCAGGGAACAGATCCTGTAGTAAGAGGAGCAAATCCTTAAATTTTCTGCCTAAGTATATCTAGTTCCACATTCAGTAACAGAATCCAAAAGTGATGAGTAATGTGTAACTATGACATAAGAGGAAACTTTTTTTTTAAGATTTTATTTATTTATTGTCAGAGAGATAGAGTATAGGCAGGCGGAGTGGCAGGCAGAGGCAGAGGGAGAAGCAGACTCCCTGCCGAGCAAGGAGCCCGATGTGGGACTCGATCCCAGGACGCTGGGATCATGACCTGAGCCGACTTAACCGACTTAACATGACCTTAACCGACTGAGCCACCCAGGCAGCCCAAGAGAAAACTTTTGTAGAAAGTCCTGGAAGCTCACATAGTAGGTGAGATGGGGCACTTAGTTGATCAGGGAGGGAGGGAAGTTGGAAGGGCAAAGTTGGAGAGAAGGAATAAGGCTCATTGCCTCTTTGTTTCCTATAAGGACACACACAAATTCAGTATGTGGAATAGAAGAAAATGTTATTGAGGATTTTCTGCCAGAAAGGAAAACAATGAGCAGCAATGAGGAAGGAGGTTATATATCCTTGGGCCAATATCCTCCCTTTATGTTATAAAGATTTATATTCCTCTTGGGCTTCTCATCTTTTCAGAGAAGTTTGTGATTCTTTCCTAAAGCCATATACCACTAATACTAATTTGTCTCCTTGCCTGAAGCTATAAACTGTAATAGCATTTCAGAAGCATGATGGGAATGAGTAAAAATAAAGATATAATACAGGGCAACAAAGTTGAGTAGAGATCAGAAGGTCCTTCTGCTCCCAGCACTCTATATTTCAGTAGATGATAGCTTTATCTTTAGGTCAGAATCTTTTAGAAATTTATTTAATGTCCCAAATAACACCTGAAAACAGGGCTCTATTTTCTCTTTCCCCTTCTCTTATTCCTCAGGTTTATGCACAACTCAAGCCAGTTTTCCAAGAAGTCTTGACCCTGAAGTGCTACAGCATTCACGTCTCAATCCAGAAATAGAACCAGGGAGTTCTTTTGGTAGAGTCAACATCACTAACTTCCCCAGTACAGAATACTAAACCGTAACCTGGAGAACTTCCCTAAGATGACGGGTCACAGTATCTGTATCCCAGATTAGAGGAAGAGGGAAGGCCCAGGTAAGTGAGTAGAAACTTCGAAATTGTTTAAACCCAATATAGACTGAAAACAGCTTATGACCTCTGTCCTCCCCTGGTCCTAAACTTCTTAATCTCACTCTGAGATGCAAATTCAGTTTTGGACTACTCTATGTTCAAGCAACAGAAGGTCTTGAAGACAAACCACCTTTCTAGAATGAATTTTATGGAGAATAGATCTAGATTTCAAGTCAATGATGAAAAAAACATAAATACATTTCAGTTTTCATTTTTCTAATGTTGTTAGTATAGTATCGCCTTTGGGGAGATAAGACCTCTTATAATGAAGAAAATCAGAATATTGCTCATTTCTAATTACTTTCTTTTTTTTTTTTCTAGAACATTTACCTTCCTAGTTTCCTTTTCTTTTTGATGACAGTATGCTAGAGACTGGAAGGTAGTATCCCCAGTTTTCTTACATTCAGGTCCTAAATAAGTTTTTCTTTGTTTTTTATTGAGAAGATGACAGGCCACCAGTCAATTCAGAAATCATAGTGCTAGAAAGTGGGAGTTGCCAGGGAATTGCTGTGATGAAATCTGAGGCTTCAACGGTGAAGCTAGGGAAGATGATTTTCTGATAGTTTGGAGTGTGCATTTGCTTATATGTGCCTGTATTTCCAGAATATGACTTCAGTAAGGTGCTAATGGAGAAGAAATGGTCTGACATATACCCATCCTGTCTTACTAAGTTTTTAAGTCATGCGTCCAAGTCAGCATTTTCTATGAAGGACCAGATAGCAAATATTCTTTACTTTGCTGGCTACCATCACTGTCACAACTACTCATCTGTGCCATTGTAGCACAAAAGCAGCCATAGACAAAATGTAAACAAATGAGCATGGACACTGAAATATGAATTTCATGTAATTTTTTGTCACAAAATACTATTCTCCTTCTGATTTTTTCAACCATTTAAAACAGTAAAAGCCATTTTTATTCAGCTCTTAGTAAAAGAGGTGGCAGGCCAATTTTGCCTGATGCTATAGTTTCCCTATCCCTATTCTATGTTCATGAGATTTCATTGTGCATTTGGGAAATACAGATTGTGGTATAAACTGGGCATTTACAAAGGGAAATCAAGATGGATATTCAGAATGAATATCTAATTTAAATATAAACCAGGCCAAATCAGGCATTATGGCTGTTTTCAGAAACCAGAGATTTTATTTTTATTTTTATTTTTTAAAGATTTTATTTATTTATTAGTTAGAGAGAGAGAGAGAGTGAGCACAGGCAGACAGAGAGGCAGGCAGAGGCAGAGGGAGAAGCAGGCTCCCTGCCGAGCAAGGAGCCCGATGTGGGACTCGATCCCAGGACGCTGGGATCATGACCTGAGCCGAAGGCAGCCGCTTAACCAACTGAGCCACCCAGGCGTCCCAGAAACCAGAGATTTTAAATACTACTTTGGACTTTGATTGATGTAATGCATGTAGTAAGAATAAAAAGTCAAATAGTATTGAAAGACTTATAAATATAATGGCTTTCTACCCCACTCCTCCTTACTTCCTCAGGTCTTCCTCCCCAGGGGCAGAAACTTTGGACTCCATTTCTAGCTGTGTCTTCTGGCTTTCATATATCTCTGTTTACCTATCTACGAATTTCCAAGTATTTTTTTTCATTGATTTATTTTTGACATTGTCCTTTGACTTCCTATTATGGTCAATAGGAAGGGTAGGGAAGATTTAGCTCTGCTGTGCTTCCATCTTCTCTGGTTTTCTTTCCCCATCTTCCCAGTAGAGTTATACATTTTTGGTTAAATCAGTATTCAGTATTTACATTATTGTCTTTCTAGATATTCTATTAGTTTATTGTAATGTTCTGTGATTACATTCTTACTTCTTCCCTAAAATTAGTAATTGCTTTATCTTTTCATAGTTTTCACATAATTTTTCTTTTACCAATTGCTGTTTCTTCTTACATCTTCCAGTAACTTCTTTATAGATTCCCACAAGGGCAATTTCATCAGCTAATCTGTTAGCTCCAGTGAGAGAGAGAGAGAGAGAGAGAGAGAGAGAGAGAGAGAGAGAGAGAGACTCTTGCTAGAGATTCAATCTACTCTGATTGTCCTTTGATCCTGCTGTGCAGCTGTGATTCTGAGGCTTCCCTTTACTACTATCCTAGGAATTCCCCTTGGCTTTCTCCTAATTTGAATTACGTATTTCTTGGATCTCATTCCTTCATTTTTTTCTGATGGAATACTCTTACTAGTAGCTTTGTCAAGATTTTTTTTTAAAGATTTTATTTATTTATTTGATAGACAGAGATCACACAAGTAGGCAGAGAGGCAGGCAGAGAGGGGAGGGGAGAAGCAGGCTCCCTGCCAAGCAGAGAGCCCGATGTGGGACTTGATCCCAGAATGCTGGGATCATAACCCGAGCTGAAGGCAGTGGCTTAACCCACTGAGCCACCCAGGCGTCCCGCTTTGTCAAGATTTTAAAAATGGCATAATGACAGAGGGAATGGGGATAGCAGCCTTTAATATGTATTACTTTTTATTTTACTTTATTTTGTTTTGTCAGTGTTCCAAGATTCATTGTTTATGTACCATACCCAGTGTTCCATGCAATATGTGCCCTCCTTAATACCCACCACCAGGCTCATCCATCCCCCAACCCTCTCCCTTCCAAAACCCTCAGTTTGTTTCTCAGAGTCCACAGTCTCTCATGGTTCATCTCCCCCTCCGATTTCCCCCAATTTGCTTTTCCTTTCCTTCTCCTAATGTCCTCCATGTTATTCCTTATGCTCCACAAATAAGTGAAACCATATTCCACTGGCATTTTTCAAAGTGCTGGAACAAACAATCCTAAAATTTGTATGGAAACAGAAGGCACCCTGAATTGCTAAGGAAATGTTGAAAAGGAAAAACAAAACTGGAAGCATCACATTGCTGATTTCAAGCTTTATTACAAAGATGTGATCACCAAGATAGCATGGTACTGGCACAACAACAGATGTGTAGACCAGTGGAACAGAATAGAGAGTCCAGATATGGAGCCACAACTCTATAGTCAAATAATCTCTGACAAAGCCCGAAAAAATATCCAGTGGAAAAAAGACAGTCTCTTCAATAAATGGTGCTGGGAATATTGAACAGCTATGTATAGAAGAATGAAACTCCACAATTCTCTTACCCCGTACACAAAGATAAACTTGAAATCTCAAAATGGATAAAAGACCTCAACGTGAGGCAGGAATCTATCAAAACCCTAGAGGAGAACATAGGCAGTAACTTCGTCGGCATTGGCCACAGCAACTTCTTTCAAGATATATCTTCAAAGGCAAAGGAAACAAAAGTGAAAATGAACTTTTGGGACTTCATCAAGATCAAAAGCTTCTGCACAGCAAAGGAAACAGTCAACAAATATGTATGATTTTTTAATCCACTGCTCCAATCTGGTACATAATTCTCTTTTTAAGATGTCTCTTCATTGTTGGGATCCTCTCACTTCTTTCTCTTGTGGGATCTCTTGTGTTCTGCACCCCTTATCTTCCTCCTATTTTAATCTACTCTCTTTTTTAGAGTAAAATATTCCTGTAGTATCTTCTGAGAAAAAGTGCATGGGAGAAGGGACACTTGAGGGACTTAGTCGTTAAGCATCTGCTTTTGTCTTGGGTCATGGTCCCAGGGTTCTGGGATCAAGCCCCATGTTGGGATCCCTGCTATGCTGGGCGGCCTGCTTCTCCCTCTCATACTCTCCCTGCTTGTGTTCCCTCTTTCACTGTCTCTCTGTCAAATAAATAAAATCTTAAAAAAAAAAAAAAAGTACATGGAGGTAAAAGTAAGAACTTGCATGTCAGAAATGTCTTTTTTCTATCCTCACACTTGATTGGTAGCTTCACTGGATTTAGTATTCTAGACTGGAAATTTCTTTTTCTCTGGTATTTACCCATTGTTTTTTAGATTTTGGAGTTGCTTTGGAGAAGTATTTCTATTTCTGATTCTTCTTATTTTACTTATTATTTCTACCTTTCTTTTTTTTTTAAGATTTTATTTATTTATTTGACAGAGATCACAAGTAGGAAGAGAGGCAGGCAGAGAGAGAGGGGGAAGCAGGCTTCCCATGGAGCAGAGAGCCTGATTCAAGGCTCCATCCCAGGACCCTGAGATCATGACCTGAGGTGAAAGCAGAGGCTTAACCCACGAGCCACCCAGGTGCCCCCCTATCTTTCTATTTTTCTATATTTCTATCTATCTGGAAGCTTAGTCTTCTCTTTGTTCCAGGGTACTATAATTTTACAGTGATGTACTGTGGTGTAATTCCATTTCTTTATCACACTGAGCATTTTGTGGTCCTTCAATCTGGAAGTTCATAAAGTTCTAAGAACTTGTTTGGTTCTAAGAAAAATTTCTTAAATGATCATGATGATGGTTTCCTCCCATATGACAGTTTCTGGCTCTTTGCCTTACTTCCTGAGAGATACTTTTAGCTATGTTCCAACTCTTATATTCTGTTTATGTATCATATTTAATCCTAAGAGCCCTTCATTTGTTTGTTTTCTACATATTCCTTTTCATAGCATCCTGTACTTGCTTCATGGATGTATTTCATCTCTCTAAATATCTTTGAATTTTGGCTTTTGATTTTCTTTTCTATGTATATTCTGTTTCCTTCAAGTTACCTCCCCCCCTTTTTTACTTTTTTTACTATTATTATGTTCAATTATCCTACATGTAGTACATCATTAGTTTTTGATATAGTGCTCAATGATTCATTAGTTCTCTTAAACACCCAGTGCTCACCACAACATGTGCCTTAATTTGGCCTTTATCCTTCATATTGGAAACTTCTCATTTGCCTGATAATACTTGGTTGTCTTTTCATATTAGAAGACTAAAGTATAGATTGAAATTCCAAAGTGCTTTGGTGAGGACTTATTAACAATGAGCATTCTTTATTGATTAAACTAGTTGAGTCTTTGGCTAGGAAGCCCTGCTATCAGTGTGTTTAGGTCTTTCCTCTTGGGTGGCTCTGATACATCAGTGAAGACCCTTCTGGTCTTCTTGGAGGCTAAAGATCTAGCTGCCAGAATTCTGGGAGTTAAAAGGGAGAAGAGATATGAGAATCTTAACATTTAGGAAGTATATGTTTCTTTAATCCCCCTATTTTGGGCATGATATTAATGCCTTCAAGTAGACCTGTGGTAGCTGAGATAAATCACTCTGTTTACTCTCTCTCTGAAGAATAAATTTCCGATTTTCTCCTACAGTGGGTAAAAGATGGTCTCATAGCTACTGCAATGGGGGAAAGGATGAAGGATTAAAATGCTTCTGAAATAACAACCAGTTCTTCCCATTTTAGCCTCCACCCCACACCTTTCATTCTCAATTCCAGAGGATTTCACACATCACATTTGTTCTTAGTCCCATACTCCCGCCTAGCTGCAGGCCTGCAAAATCAGATACCATGCATCTATCTTCCTTCCATTTCTAAATATGTTGTGCTAGGGCCCTTGGTGGCTCAGTCGGTTATGCATCTGACTCTTGATTTCAGCTCAGGTCATGATCTCAGGAACATCAAATTGACCCACACTGTGCTCAGCATGCTCATTCTCTCTAAATACCTAACTAACTAACTAAATAAAATCTTTATAAAAAAATAAAATATATTGTGCTTATGTTTTATCTTTTGGTTACTCTGTAGGTTTGTGTCTTTCAAAAAAAATCCCTTTGCTAAATTAGATGTTTGTATTCAAAGGACAATATTCTGGCTCCCATGAATTTTGACCTCTCTCATTAGTCCTCTGTTAATTCACTAACAATATGTAGGATGCCAGTGCAACAAAAGCAAATGGCCAGTTTGCCAAATTGTCACAAAATCATCATTTTGACAAATTTACCTCTTTATTTTAACTGTTTACTGTTATTTAAAACTTCTAAAAAATCATATATTACCTAATAGCCTTTTATTTTTTTATTTTTTTAAAGATTTATTTATTTATTTATTTATTTGACAGAGATCACAAGTAGGCAGAGAGGCAGGCAGAGAGAGAAGAAGGAAAGCAGGCTCCCTGCTGAGCGGAAAGCCTGACATAGGGCTCGATCCCAGGACCCTGAGATCATGACCTGAGCCAAAGGCAGAGGCTTTTAGCCCCCTGAGCCACCCAGGTGCCCCCCTAATAGCCTTTTAAATAATGTTCCATTTTCTTTAAACCATCTCTTTGCTACCACAGCTAGATACTGAGAAGCAGATAGAGGAGGAGATGAAAGATTATAAAAAATAAAAAAAATAACATTCTAGAATATGAAGAATTATTATGATTTTATTTAAGAATGTATTCTTCTTGAATATATTTTAGTAATTAAGTAGATTCTATTTGTAAAAGCTCTTATTAATTGAATATTAATGTTTAACTGTCAGTGAAATTCTTCCTTAACCAGAAATCCTTGTTTTTTTTAATGTATTTTTTATTCTTGTTTGTTTTTCCCAGAGGGTGATTTCATAAGTGATACATGGTATAATAAGCTATTTTGAAAGCAAAAATAAATGTTTGACCAAAAAGGAAATAATTCTGCCACCTGTTGTAGTTCTTCTTCATTTACCTTATTCTGTAATAAAGTTATGAATCCTACTCTAGAGAATTCTGTTCCCTGCACATATAAAATGAAATTCAAAATCCTTTCCTGATGTGTACACCCTACATGATCTGCCACTTCTCTGCCCTTTGCACTCTGCTCTAGTCACTAGTCTTTCTGTTCCATGAACTCACCAATCTAATTCCCACCTTAGCACTTTGACACTTTTTGTCCTCTCTGCCTGGAATCCTCTATTCCGAAATCTTTATATTTACTCCTTCACATCATTCTTGTCTCAGGTCATTCCCTGACCACCCAATCTAAGGTAGTATAGCACTTATTATAATCTGAATAATGTCCTCTTTACCTGTTGATGTGTTAATTGACTTCCCCTTCCTCTAGAATCTACAATCCATGAGAGTGAGGACTCATCTATCTTTTCATTGCTGCAATTCCTGTGTCTAAAAGAATGTCTGGAGCATAGTTGAGCTTAATTCTTTCCTTTCTTTCCTTAAACAAACTTCTTACCTTCCATTTGACTTCTTCCACATCTTTTGCTTGTTGCATGCTCTTATTGCTAGTTTTAAAAACTATACCCCTTTTTATCACTTACATAATAACTGTTTGGGGTATAGAGAGATTTGGTTCCCATGTGAAATAGCATAGGAGTCAGGAAATACACAACCACATTCCTCAAGTATTAAATCTCAAGTTTACTTATATTTGTTTATTTTCATACTTATATAGCTATTTGTCTTTCTGCTATTTGATAACATCGAGCTAAGGGAAGAGAAAGTGAGGAATTTTTTAAAAATTTTATTATTTTTTCAGTGTTCCAAGATTCATTGTTTATGCACCACACCCAGTGCTCCATGCAATACGTGCTCTCCTTAATATCCACCACCAGGAAAGTGAGGAATTTTAAAATAGGATACTACCAAGATAGTGGGCACATTTTATGTGAGGGAATCAGTGATAAATCTTTTGGATAGTGCCAGACTTCAGCCTTATCTTTTTTTTTTTTTTTT
>RCUC01134175.1:0-47109 GCA_003697995.1 Taxidea taxus jeffersonii
TAGCTTTCAAGAGGTAGACCTTTATCACATAATACACCATTATCATCATCCATCAACATTAAAAATACAACAAATAAACAGGGAGGGAAAAAAAGTAAATGTAAAATAAGTAAAAGTAAAGTAAAATATCACAAGTAAAAATATCAATAGAGAATAGCCAATAGAGAATTTGTATTTAAAAATAAAGGGAAAATATCTTCTGTATCTAATTAGAATGCTGAATAGTAAATAAATTTGATTTTTTTTGGAAGATCCAAAATACATGAGAAATCCGCTCACTTATAAAAGATATATACTAGGTCTTCAACTCTGTTTAGAGTTCAGTTGATTTTTTTTTTTTTTGTAAGATCTAACTGCCACCAGAATCTGTACCTTGGAACTGTAGAGGCAGGTACAACATCAGAAACATGTTTCTGAGATAATGAAACCTCTCTTTACATTTCAAAACTATGTAGGGCACAACTGTGACAGTTATTTTTCAAAAATCTTGATGTTTTGATTTCACTTATTTTAACTAATTTTTAATGTTATTACTTCATTCAGAAACTTGTCTTTCCTTATTCTTTCTTCATATCATTTTCCAGTCTTTAACAGAGAACTTTATATCAGTAAAAAGAATCAAAAGCTCTTCACAGTAGTGATTTATCACCCAGACAATGTGGAAATAATTTCACCGTAAACAAGATTTTAAAAGTGTAATCAACAAAAAATGAACTGAAAAGACAATTTATCATTCATGTCAATCTGCAGAAGTAAGAAAATTCATGAAGTACACAAACTATTAACAACAAATTTAGAGTAAATCATGCCTCTCTCACTGTCTTAGAAGAAACTCAACTGCCAAATAATAATAGAACCAGAAACTTAGGTTACCTTGTAGCTATTATTATTTTAACTGAAAAAATATTCACACTTATATTTGCTGTCTGAAATTGGCAAAACACAAGTTTTTCAGATGCTGGATTATTCTGGGAAAACAGTGCAACATTTATGACCATATTCATCAGAAAAATAATCTGGGAGAGAGAAACTTGACATAATTTAAAAAATGATTTGACGTAAACATTGGATTTGGGGATAAATTAACAAAGTCAGCCAGGTATACTGAGAAAAGTAAAAATTAAATCATTTATTTATTTATTTAAATTATTTACTTATTATTGACTTAAATTACTTATTTATTGAAATACATTTTGGTTCTTTTTAGATACTAATGTATAAATGGACTCTGTTCTATGAAAAATTTGTTTGGATTCTTAAAAGTTTACATAGCTGGTTAGTGCCAACAACAACCATGTATGCAAACCAGAAATTGCTATCTCTCTTCCCTTCAGAAGCCCTCTTTCCTCTCTGAAGGAAATAAAAATAAAAATTGCCCTTTGTTAACTTTGAGATCCTTTGGGAAAAAGTATCCTATCCTCTCCTTGAAAGTCTTGCCACCTTCTACTGACAACCAGGTAAAACAAAGCTTTCTTCTCTGTTGGCAAACTCTAATCAGCTTCCATAAGAAGGAAAGGAACAAAAACACTGTGTGTGGAGGGTAAGAGTTACAAGACTTTACCAGTGAGTGCTTTCTTGAAATGAGATAAAACTGGGAAAGTAAAGGAAAGCACTTTCAAATATAATGCATAATGGTGCAGAAAGGCTAAACTAAATGAAGAAAGGATGTTTTTACAAGCTTGATAGGGCTTGCAACATAAGAGAATACTGATAAGTTATACATATTACTCTTCCACATTAAGGAAACGTTGATCTCCTCTTTTGTGTGTGCACGCGCACACACACACAGAGCTTTTCTTAAAAGCACTCAGTCATATATTTGAACTTTGCCCTGTTCTCAATTCTAGACTTCTCACAGCTGGTTAAGTATACCCCCTCCTTGCCTCCGTCTGGACTCTAGAAAAAGAAAGACAAAAAGAGAGAGAGAGAGAGAGAGAAAAGAAAGGGAGGGAGGGAGGGAAAGAGAGAGAGAGAGGAAGGAAAAAGAAAGAAAGAGGAAGGGAGGAAGGAAGGAAGGAAGGAAGGAAGGAAGGAAGGAAGGAAGGAGGGAGGGAGGGAAGGAAGGAAAGAAGAAAGGAAGGAAAAAAGAAAAGTTATTTAGTCTAGCTATGCAAGGTCTTTGGATTTCTCATTCAACATCTCCCTACGCTTTCGTCCCCAGGACAACTGCAAACCTTTACTCTCGGACTTTAGCGGTTCCTATCAGCTCAGCAGGGAAGGGTGACAAGTGAGACAATCCTGAAGGAAAAAGGAGTCACCCCCGCGTCCTAAAGTATTTGGAAGTGCTCACTCGCAGCTGTTCCACGGCGGTACTTGTGCAACTCCCGCCGTCCTCCAGTGAAGTCTCTGAAGTGGCCAAGTTTAAAGTGAAACGGAGATGGGAGCACTCTCTCTCCCTGCCCTCGGGGAGTCCCTGTCCTCGGGTAGTCCCTGGACTTGGTTCGCCGCAGGTTCTCGCCGTAGACTTTTCGGAAACTCAGTTCTTATACTTCGGAGGACAAAAAGCCGGAGGGGAAGCAGTGCCGGTTTTAGTGGAGACTCGCCTGGACTGGAGCGGTGTCCCTTTGGTTTATTTTGTGAGGTTTCGTCGCACAGCCCTGTGCTGTGTGTTTGACGCTCCAGCTCTGGAACTCGCGCCGTGCAGCCCCGCGCGGACCCCTCGGTACTCCTCCCCCCACCCAGAGCTCGGGACTCCGCGTCGCCCAAGGATCTGGAAGAAAGAAGCACAGCAGGAACTGCAGCCCCGGAGCTGCGCTCCTTCGGAACAAAGCAGGGGCAAGGGTTGCGCGGATTCTTAAACCCCGGATTGGACTTGGAGCCCGGGGGATGTAAAGGGAGAGCAGAGCAAAGGAAGGAGACGAGAGCAGTTTCCACCTCACGCACTCCACCCTCGGCTTCTTTCCCCAAAGAGGCGGCTGTGTGGTCCTGCCTATACGTGGGTGCACGTGTACGCGCTAGGGTGAGCTCAGTGGGTGTGCTCCAGTGTGAGTGCATTTGTGCATTCGCCGGGCAACGCTAAAGCCTAGGAGAGCAATATGGGTAGCAAAATTCGATAGCACTCATTCGAGGGGGCCACTGACACGTGGCTTTGCCAAGCAGCCCAGGAAGAAGCCCTTATTAACCAGCTTCCCCCTCTGCAACCCGCAACTCTACCCTTCTCTTTGGGTTCTGATGGGTGTCGGGGCCCGCCGAGATCGGAGCTAAACGAGGAGGGGCCCCCTGGGGCCGAAGACCGAGTGCTGGAGAATCCTTCAGAAAGAAGTGAAATGGTTTCCTGGCTCCAGCTGGAAGGCTCAGTGCAATTTCACTAGGGGTTCCCGGAAGGAAGCTTTTTCAGGACTGGAGGGAGTGAGTGCAGGGTCTAGGAGGGACGTTCCAGAAGTTGTGGCAGAGTCGGGAGAAATGCCGGCCCCTCGAACCCTCTCCGCCAGGGCCCGGCCTAGCATTCTCCCCACCACCCTTCTCTTAGCTACTTAAGATAGGATCTCCTTCCCACTGACCTTAGTGGTCAGGCCTGGCTGATGTCAACTACTGGGCTTGCTGTCTGCCCTTGACATACTAAAATGAGACCAACTACAGTACTTGGAATGCCTAAGGCTGAGCTGAATTGATTCTCAAATATAAATGTTCTTTTCAGCTTCTTTTCCTATCTGATTAGTAAGAGAACCACTACCTACTACTACTAAGGGGACCCCGAATGAGGCCAGTCGCAGGTGACAGAGACCTCAAGTCAGCAGCCTTCCGTCTCGGATTTTCCTGGAGGTTATAGCTAATGACTTTTCCCACCGCTGTTAGCAGTCGCAGCTTGACCCGGTGACACTCCATTATCCCGTGACCGTGGAGGCAGTGGGTGGTCCGCAAATTTCCCTTTTACAAGGGGCTGGGGATGCCTCTAGAAGTTCGCCCTTATTTCCAGATTTTCCGCCTTCTCCCCTCCCCCTCCCTGCAACGCCCCCGCGCTTCCCCTGCCCGGGAATTTCCAGGCACCTAGTGGACCCTCTCCTCTAGCCCGGGGTTAATCAATCCCGAGCATAACCGGCTCGGAGGCTCGAGGGTAGAAAGAGGCACGGTGGCCCCAGAGGGGGTCTCGCCTGACTCTTGAGTCTGGGAGGCGCGGTAGCTCCCGTCATTGCGACGAGGGCCGGGCGCACGGTGGCGCGCCCGCCGCCACCGCCGCGGCGGCCGCCTCCATGCTGCAGCGCCGGACGCAGTCCTTCCCGGCCCGGCGGCTGCGGTTGCCGGAACAGGCTGCTGCGGAGAGCCGGGGACCGGGGCCCGCCCTGCTCGCAGCCTGGGACCTGGGCTTGAAGCTGCACGCCTGAGCTGCGGACTAGCCCCGGCGCGGCGGGCGGGGCGCTGTGTGCAGCTGTGCGCAGGGAGTTGGCCAGTGTGCAGAGCGGCCCGAACTGAGGAGTGTGTGTGTGTGTGTGTGTGTGTGCGCGCGCGCGCGCGCACGCGCGTGTGTGTGTGCGCGTGTTTGCGCGTGTTTTTCCTTTTCCCAAGAGGATGTGAATGGCTTTGCAGCTGGTTGCTCCCTTAGGATTTTTGACTGTGGAGCTCTGGGCTGTGAGCACAACCCACCCATATAATCCATTTTGCACGGTCGGTTTATATCAAGAGAAAAAAGCGCAACTGGACGGGGGTGGGCCGACCAAGGAAACCTTCTGGAAATACAAACACACATTCACAAGAGAGGAAGAATGAAAGACCTGAAGAAATTTCCATAACCTTCCTGCTGACCTTCTGTTTTCTGAAAAGATTCTGGATCTTTTCCACCCTTTTAAGTCATCTTGGCTTTATTTTTTGTAAGCCGCTCTCCAGCTAGCTGTGTGTGTGTGTGTGTGTGTGTGCACGCGCGCGCCTCTCTGATGCATTTGACTGTCTTTTATCCAACTGCCCAAAAGCAAATGTTAACTCGTCGGTGCCCCCTCGATGCCCAGGTTCTCGAAGAGCAGGAAGGACGCCCATACCCATTTTCCTGGCTGGATTCGGAACCGATGCCTGGCTGTGGACCCATGTGTGTGGATCGCTTTACCCAGAGGCTTGGAAAGCTCCAGTGTTAACTTGCTTCCAGGTACATCACAAGGTCACCAGAGGGTCTCGTAGCCGTCTTGTCTCCGTGCATCTAGACCTTACTGTTTGGGCCAGAAGGATATTTATGTTTCAGTCCACATCATCTGAAGCCAAAAGTTCAGCCCTTCGAGCTGGTTTCTGTACAAACAAGGTAACAAGGATTGCTTTTCAAACTGCTTAACAAAATCCCGACCCTTCCTCAGCCCTTTCTCGGCTCTCTCCTCCCCACCAAAATGTCACCAGCTCTTGAATTACGTGGATTTGGGTTGGAGGAGAACTTGAAGGAAACGTGATCAAAAGGCGATGCCAAACCACTCTCTTTTCTGCCTGTGGTCCGGTGGGCATCAAAGCCGATCGTGAGAACGACCAGTCCCCTCCTTGTTTCTCCCTCCCCGTGCTGTGCTGGATGTGCGTGTGCAAGAGTGAATGCGAGTGCGCGCGCGCCTGTGTGCGAGTGTGTGAGTGTATGTGTGTTTGAGTGTGTCTGTGTGTGCGTGCGCGGCCGCCCTGCCTCTGCCCGCTCCCCGGGCGCAGAAACGCGGGTTTCATGGGGCGATCGCCGCGGATCCCCCACCCAGTGCGACCTGCGGGCAGCGGCGGCAGTGGCAGGAGCCGCCTTTCGGACTCCCTAGGATGCGGGTGCTGAGCTATGGCAAAGGGCAGCAAAGTGACGAGCGAGACCCGCGTACGACTGTGAAAGCCACCTGGAGCCACCTTGCCGGGATTGTACCTGCGGGCAGAAAGTCCTCCTACGACCGTCTTTTCCTCTAGAGGCACCAGGTAACAAGCAAATGACTACCCGCCTCACCCAGTTTCCTTCTGATCTTGTTTCTAGTGTCTTATCTGCATTGCAGGCTACTTTACTTATTAATGTTTCGAAAATCATTAGAATGGGCTGGATATCCAAGGGTGCTCCGTGATGTTGTAATAAAATTTCTGGAACATGGGATATAAATCTATACCTGAGCACTTAATCTAACAGTGAAAGCTAAGGGAATATGGATACGCTCCACCCTAAGTGATGATATTGGAAAGCTTGGCATGTTGAACCTGTCTGAAGATGCCAGAGATTAAAATTCCACGTTTCCTTCAGGCTGTGGTTGCCACGGACCATTTGGTATCCAACACTCCCCAGACTGTGGAGTGCAAGAGGGTATTTGGTTTCCACCCATCATTTCAGGCAAGGATCATTTTGACCCTTCTCTGCCTCTGGTGCCAGGTTGTTTTCCTTTCCTTATTGTGGAGGAGCTTGCCAGATCCTTTAGTAGTTGTAAATTACGCATCTGGAGACTTTAATCTGAAATGGAGTTTTCTTGGAACTTGCTTTGCATGAAAGGGAATTCATTGTCACGGGCGTGTGTGCTGAGATATGGTATTTAACTGTGAGCATGTTCTTAGATATGGCAAAATAGATCCATGAAAGAAGTCATATCTGTAGGAGCAAGGCTAAAACCACAACCACCATCCCAATACCATCCCCAGCTATATTGTCTCCGTGGTGGAGCTTGTGTGCGCATGGTTTGTTTCGTTGGGTTTGGTTTGCTTGTTTCTGTATAATATGTATTTTGAAAATTCTTGCCAGTGCATTGATTTACAAGGAATAGGGTGGATTTGCGACTGCCTAATTAACATATTGGGTCTGATACGTTAAAACGGAGATTCCCTTGGCTGGCAGAGTCAAAACAAATTTAAAGAACTTCCAAAGCCCCTTACCCTTGCACCTTAATTCTCTTATTTCCCTTTTCTATCACCTCTGCGTCCTCCTGCAGAAATTTCACTCCTTTCTCGAGAGCATTTGGATTAAGAAGATAAGGCACTTGCAAAGTAGTCCCATCAATGTTTTATTCCATAGTGAAGGCGGTCTGAATAATTCAGCTAAAGAGTGCTCGTTTGTGTTCTGCCTTCAGTAGCTGCCTGCTGGGTGCACCCAGCGGAGGATGTGGCCCAGGCCAAGTGCAAAGCGCGCGGCTCTTAGAGGCAGCGACTGGAGATGCGCCGAAGGTTTCCCTTTGCTAAAGCGGCTTAGAAAGTGTCGGGGTGCTGCCTCTTTTTCTCTGCTTGCTGCGATTCTATAGATATCCATATGATGGCATTTGCAGACTAGAAGCTGGCCACTAGCTAGCTGCTCTTGCTGTCCCTGTGCGTTGATGGCCCTGACTCCTCTGGAGTCTGGGCTGGGCTGCTGCTGCAGCCCTCGCAGGCTGGTGGTGCTACAAGGCCGTATATGCAGCGGGCTTGGGGGCTGGGCTCCGGCATTGCAGCTGCGGGGGCCCTCCTTGACACTTTTTGGGGAGGGACGGAGAGCTTAGCAGGCCCCCTGGCAGACAGTAGGCGCATCATGGCTGAGGTGGCGGCCTGGATCTGAGAGGAAGGAGGTGGAGAGAGACACGTGGAGGGCAGTGAGGTCCTGCCTGACTTCCTGTGCCTGCAATCCTCCACCCCCTTGTAAATGAATATTCAAGAACAGAGAAGGAAAGCTGGCTGCAAAAAAACCTTGGTACTCAAATATTGCATGATTTCTCAGGATTCAAAACCTGAAACTAAGCATGTTTTTCCTAGATTTCCATTTTTTCTTCTCTCTTTCCTCCCTTCTTGCTCTCCTGGATTTAATTAGGTCATTCATACTCCTGTTTTATCTCCAGTTGAAATACCACTGAAAAGACAACTCCTCCTTCCCCCACCCCTGTACCCAATAAACCTGAAGGCAATGAGGGCCACTTTTCAGATAGATTTGCTCTGTAAGTTCCAGCTCTAGGGAGAACCAATAAAGGGTACAGAGGGTAATTCGACTTTAACAGTAAAGCAGATCCACACTCTATTCTCTGTAGACTCAGAAAGAAAAAGGTACTGCCTGAATGAAAACTAAAAATAAGTGGGAATTTGGGAGGAATTAGGTGAGGGTTTTTCCTTTCTTTTATCTTCTTTTTAAGTTAATGCATTTGTATTTCCCCCATCACTCAGCAAATCCTGGTAAAAAACTGATTGGTGTGTAATAACAATCTCACAAAGACATTTCTTTGTCCCCCAAATTTCTCCAGAATATTATTACAACAGAAACTATATCATACTCATATTTGTCAGCAAATAAGGCATACCTCTTTAGGGGGTAACCCAAGAAAGAAGGGATACTGGTGCAGATACAAGTAACTGGAAAAATGATGGGTTGTCTCCATCTCCCTCTTCATTTCACTTCTCTCTGGCCTTTTCACTATTCTGCAGGTTAAGTCTTGTCTTTGTGTCCTCATCCTGGGGGAAGACAAAACAAATGCATTAACTGTTGAGTGCTTAGAAGCCTAAACGTAGATCATTATGTGATTCATGTTTTAAAATGCCATTCATTTGTGCAGTTGGGAGTTAGGTGGAATGTCAAAACCAAATAGGCCTCCTTGCAGAGTTTCATATACAGAAGTTACTTAAAAATGGAGATTTCTGCCTCCTTTTCCCTCTTCCTTGTTGGAGTGACAGAGAGGTACACAAGAGATTGTCTGAAAATTTGAGTCTACTGACCTTGTACTTAGATGGAGCTGGCTTGTCTCACTAATGAGTTAAGACTGTCAGGTGTTAATAGGAAATTTCCCAGCAAAATGTTCTTTCCTTTTAGGCTCTCCTGTGCTTACCAACAAGAGGGGCAGAACATGAGGGCCGTCAGGACACCCATGGGAACTGATGTAAGCCTATAGGCAGGTGGAAAGAACTTCCCACTTGACTTCTGTCCCCCAGACCATTTCTTTTAGTCACTTTTTCCTTTTCTCGTTTCAAGAGCAGAATGACCTTGAGCAACACCAGTCCTCTGTGCTTCACACACCTCTTTTCCTTTCCAAACATGTGATGTATACACAAATACACACACACATGCCTCACTGCTTCAGTTTTGAAATCTGAGACTCCTATGTTTGAGTGATTTGGGAGAGGTTCATTAAGATATATCTTTGGCTAATACCAGCCAGAGGTTACTTTTTTTTCCCCTTTTTTCTCCCGAGGGGATAGCAAAAGCTGTGGTCACCTGAAGGAAAATTGTCCTACCTTTATCCCCTCTTCCATCATTTTTGTCTCCTCTGTCATTAAATGCATTCTTGGAGTTAAAGCAGCGTCTGATTATGACATTGGTGTTTAAGTGACCATCATACGTTATATCTGCTTTTCCTCTTTTCCTCAATGACCATCGGTTCCCTTTTGTTCATTTAAACCAGTGTTCTGTTTCCTCTTGCTGCTTGAAGCACTTTAGGCTTGGTAGTTTTGCTGAGTTTTCTAGCTGGTGAAATTAGGACCTTGCTTTCTGCTGATACTATTGCTGTGTTGTTTTGTGGTTGGAAATGAGATGATTGCAGATACCTAACAAAGAGCCTGCCTCTATATAAAACTACCATGTAATAAGCTCTATATCAAATCTATTCAGTTATTTTAAGAGAAAATTACAATGAATAAGATTGCTAATAAATATATGGCAATTTTGAGGTTGGAGGAAGACAACTTAAAACTTTCTAGTGGCTTAACTGGCTAATCTGTTAACTCATCCCAGTAATTGTTATTTTTCATTTACTTAGAAAAGTAGCATACTGACATTACTTTCAGAGTTTTGTGTATAGGGCAATCAGTTCTAACTTTTTTGTTTTATTGAAGAATAAATGTATGAATTTAGGCCTTTTAATAAATAGGATATATGACTAACAGGTAATTTTGCTACATCATTCCATGACACACATGTGCATAGCTCTGCCTTGTTAATAAACCTTGAAAGGGAGGCCAGTTGTTGTATTTCTACAGCCCACATTCTTATTCCCATGGCATTCTTCAATCAGTGAGGACTATTTAAAACCTAAGGCAGTAATAATTTGTCCATTACATGGTGTGTTCATGGTGAAATTAAGAAGAATTATGTTTATCAGTATTGAATCTATTCTGGTTAGAAGTGAACCATTTTTGTTATGTCCTATCCACATAAATTGTATGTTATTATGAAAACTCCAGTTTCATTTAAGTATAAAAAGAGATAGAAATATAAGAATTTAATTCAAAGAGAGCTAATGCCATTTTAAAGCTTTTCATCATAGTATTCTGATAGATACTGTTCTGACAGAATGCTTTTTACTGAACTATGACATAATTTAATACTAATTATGAAGATGGTTAACAAGTGATAGAAAATTATAATGGAATTACATGGTTACATAAATGCTCTATCATCTTGCTGATACCAAGTAAACCACATGAAAAGGCTTTATGATTAAACTGCAAGTGATATCAGTAAGGTTTCACAGAAATTGGCTTTGATGGCCTATGTTTATTAAGTTACAGACTTGGTCACATTGGGAAGAAATTATGAATTGATTAATTTGAGTCTTCTTAGACAGTATATATTTTTTTTTTATAAAAGAAATCTCTCTAACCCTAAACCTCATGTTATTTCTTTTCTTTGTGGGAGCATATATGAGATTCATTGCTTTAAAAAAAAAAAAAAAAACCTTCCAAAGGAATATTTTGAATTTGATGTTATGAAGAATAATTGCAGAATCACCATTGGATATTGAATCTATTTTAGGTTTTATAGCAGAAAGGGCCTAGAAAAGAAGTAATAAGATAGACATATAAAGTGGTAGAATCTTTTTTCCCAACTCTGGAAGCAGTATCTGAATTTTCGGAAAAAGGCAGAAAGAAAACACCGATGAGTTCAATATATACTCAATCAGTACTAGTGCATTTAATCAGAGATAGAAGCCAAAGCAGAGTTTTTTGTTACTCTATTTTTACTTTACCCTGTGCAGCTCTTTTGAGGAAATACTAAAGAGACCTAAAGGATGCATATCAGTAGCTCTCTGCACTCCATTCCCCATGTTGATTTATCATTTCCTGTCTTGAAGTAGGTTTTCCATGAATCTTAGTGGTGTTACTTCCAAAGTTATAGGATATTTGCATTAAAGTGATTTATTAGTGGGAACATATCAACTCTGTTATGAAAACTTTCACTTCTTTGGAAATATAGGCTGTGGTATTTCCTTAGTCATTAAACCTCTTTTTGTTATTTTTTCAATGGTATTAAAATTAGGTTGTCAAATGATTTATGTAGACTTGTATAACAACATTAAAATGCATATGATTTACATGGCAATATTGAACATTGCACAAAGTAGTCCATCTGTTGTTGTTTTTTTTTTTAAATGGATACTGTTATAGCCGTTCTATTCAGATACTTTAATTTAAAGTGCCTCATTTAATAGAAATGTGCCTACCTTTACATTGAAATTTATGGGTTATTTATGGGAATTATAGGATATTTGCCATGTATTGAATGTTCAAATGTCAGGCACTTTAGCATCTATAACTAGACATTGAATCCTGACCTCAGGGAACTTATTTTCTTAGTAACAGGAAGGATGTAAACAAATACATAAGCTTGAAAGTAACTGATTTTTAAATTTTTATTTTTTATTTTTTTTTTTTTTGCTTTGTATTAAGAGAGAAGATATTTGGAAATTGTTACTGTGTTTATGGATGTTGATATTGTACAGTAGTTAGAAGCATGAACTTTGGGATTTTACAAACCTATGTCTTAGGCTTTGTAACTTTGAGCAAGTCTTTTTACCCCTCTGAGCCTCAGTGTCCTCACCTATAAGATGAACCTAATAATAGAAGACATTTAACTGCTATCATTACCATCATCATTGCCATCATCATTGTTATTTCATTATTAGCTATCCTGAGGGTAAAGGAGAAAACTAAAGGGGTAGTAATTGGATGATATCAAAGCCTATGCTTGGAGTCCTAGACCCTCAGGGCTCCAGGGAATGCTAAAGCTCATCCAAACCAAGGACCACACAGTCCACTGTCTTCAGAGGCCAAGCAGATGTAAATCTTAAACCCAGGAAATCTGGCTGGGTTTAAGAAATTATAGGTTGAAGGATCTCTGCTACACTGGTGAGTGCATGATTTATCCAAGATATTCAAATTTAAATTCATTTTACCCCATGATGGGTCTAGCATCATAAAACATCTGGGTTATTCTGACATCTGTTCAAATTTGAATTTTATCTAAAACTCCCTGCCAAGTGGTCATCTTGACTAAACTTGAGTACCCTCAATGATTCTAAAATCCACCTAAACTGGATTATTCCATTTTATATAGGCTAATTATCAAATTTATTTTTGGAGTTGAGCCAAGCATCTGACATTCTTGGCTTCTAATTAATTTTAATATAGGAGGAGGGATACACAATAAGTCTAATTTCCAATGACAGTACCTCAAATATTTAAATTGAGTTACTTGAGATGCCCAAACCATGATTGTTTGCTTATGATTAAACATAACTAGACCTGGGTGCCTGGGTGGATCAGTTGGTTAAGTATCTGCCTTTGGCTCATGTCATTACTGGAATCCTGGGATCTAACTCTATGTCGGGCTCCTTGCTTAGTTGGGAGTCTCCTTCTCCCTCTCACCCTCCCTACTCCCATCCTTTCTCTCTCTCAAATAAATAAATAAAATCTTTAACAAAAATAAATAAATAATAAATAAACATAACTAGACCTAAACTGATTTGGGATGGTTTTCTATGTGTCACGATTTCAAGCCCTTTATGTTTTATACTAAAAAAATGTTACCTATCATACATCTTTATCACCACCTCCAGTTTGTTTGTCTCACATTACATGAAAGTGTGTTAGCAGCTCCAGCAAACCATACGGGTTGTCTAGCGTAGCATTGAGCAGAACCATTTCCTTGCTTTTGGAACAGAAAAAGCAGGTACATGCTATGCTGTAATTGTCCATCCAGCACTCATGTCACACTTACTATTTGATCAATGCCTTCTCTCCTTTTGAGCCTGAACAAGGCATTGGAGTTCTTTACATATACCTCTAAGGTGCTACAACTTGTCAATCCAAGTTCAGTAATGAGATTAAAATTATTTTCCTTCTTTGCCATTCTGGGTCGAGACACTAGTGAAGATATCTGAGATTGGGGCACCTGAGTGCCTCAGATGGTTGAGCATATGCCTTTGTCTCAGATCATGATCTCCAGATCCTGGGATGGAGTCCCATGTCTCAGCTCCGAGCTCAGCAGGGAGTCTGCTTCTCCCTTTCCCTCTGCCTCTCCTCCTGCATGTGCTCTCTCTGCCTCTCTCTTTAAAATGAATTAAAAAAAAAAAATCTTTTAAAAAAGTCTGAGCTCACTTTCACATCATATTTCTCAGTTTATAAACATTCACATTGTATGATTTGTTCATAATGGTCAAATTACTTGTACTGAGAGAAAAAGTAAATTATAAATATTATAGTGGTATTCATAATGTATATAAGAAACAATGAGAGGAGCAAGACAAAAAGAGTAGATTTTTATCTTATCCTAAGGTGATGGAAGGATCTGGCTGCATCTTGGGTTCTCTGATCTAGGAAAGAATGACTCAAGACTCATTCTTTGATTCTTTTTTTTTTTTTTTTTTATTTTTTGATTCTTTTAAAAACAATTATTCGGGGCGCCTGGGTGGCTCAGTGGGTTAAAGCCTCTGCCTTTGGCTCAGGTCATGATCTCAGAGTCCTGGGATCCAGCCTGGCATCTGGCTCTCTGCTCAGCGGGGAGCCTGCTTCCCCCTCTCTCTGTCTCTGCCTGCTTCTCTGCCTACTTGTGATCTCTGTCTGTCAAATAAATAAATAAAATCTTTAAAAAAATTTATTTGTCATTTAATGCATGCTTCCCTATTCTGCTAAGTAACTATTTCTCCTTTGAGACATAAAAGCCAAATGGCATAAAAACCACTCTGGGGTAGCTGTGATCTAGAGAAACAAATATTCTCTTAGAGACACCACCCTAGTCCTGAGTCAGTCTTGATGATACTCTTACGTCTTTGCCTCTTAATTTACCCTTAAACCTAGATGATACTGATTTCTAGAATAGTTACTAAGTCAGTTGTGTGACTTCCCCCATAACTGAATACAATTACCTCATATGAAGGCTCCCAGCAGTTTCTTCAGCTCCATATGAGGTCACCTGATTCCTAATAAGGGGGAAATAATCTGAATACAGAAGGAAATGACAGTAAACTTTTATCTGGTATCCTTGCAGGATGAGTCTTAGTTATCAACATTCTCCCTAACCTTGAATACTATTCTTTTTAGGCACCGTGTTTTAAAATGTTTCTTTTAAAAGTTTTACTTTCAATACGAATACTAATAGCTACTAAAATTGACACACAATTCTAAATAGTTAACCTTTTCTTAAAGACTTCCTTCCTGTCTTTGTTGTATATATTAGTGATTGCAGAAAGCCGTTAGGGACCAATTCATGGCATGTTTAAGGCAGTTTGTATGAAAGTTTCCCCCAACTTTTCTTTCCTGTCTGTGTATAATTTTTCGTTGTTTTTTTTTCCCTTTGCTCTCCTATAGCAAACTTTTTCAATGGGTGTGTTTTCTTTTTTAATTCAGCAATGGGAATTTATTAACAAAATGACAAGTTTGTTAGATATCTTTGTGAACTAAGAGCCTAATGACGAATAACATTCCAAGACCTCATCTGCTAAGGAAAGCACATGAGTTTTCCCTCATGTATTTTATATGGAAAATACTGAAAAATTCTAATATACCTTGGATAGTAAATATAATAGATGATGATCATCATAAGTACATTTTCTGAGTATATTCTCTGTGCCAAGTACTATTGGTTTTTACCTTCTTCTAATCCATGCAATGAACCTACAATTTAGGTAGGATTATATTCCTTTCTTTGGAGCAGCAAGTTGAGGCTGAGGGTAGTTAATTCACTTATCCATGAGTATATGACTAATAGATGATAGGGCTAAAATTCAAATTCAAATATTGCTGATTCTAAAGAGGGTGCTGTATCTGCTATATCTAGGAGATTTTTATTCTCATCTGCCTCTTAAAGCTGTTTTCTGTTGATTGTTACAAAATGTGCTTTTAACCTCCTTCAAGGAGTAGGACCATCCTTTGGATATGCACCTTATTCTTCATTTCTTTTTCTTTATGGTACTCTATGTATTACCATATTTTATGTCTGGAAGTCTATGAAAGTCTTTACAGATAACTATTAGGGGATTTGATAGTTATTTGTATGGAGAAATATTTGATCCTGGGCCTATAAATATATCCTAAACTTTTTTTACTAAACTAGACTGTGTGATTTTGGGTGATTTACTCTTTCTAATTTCCAATTTCCATCTGCAAAAGGGTGTTGCAAGCCAGCATAAACTAGCTGGTATTTCTTAAGTAACTAATGAATAATTGTTCCTTGTAACACTTTTCCTAGTACAGAAGAATCAGAGAATTCTGTAAATGTTAGGATCAAATGGAACTTGGAGATCATTAATGATAATTTATCATTGAAATGTTTGCATTTGTCTAATTGTGCTCTGCATTCCACTTACCTCTTACTCCCATTACTATGTTATTTATGCTGTTGTTACAGTCATTAATGAGTGCTTCAATCCTTACCCCCAGTTACCTCCTTCCTTTGAGATAGGGCCAGGAAAAAAGTCAAGTAAGAAACTCATTTTGTCATCTTGAATCCAGATTTCTATGCTGTTATTTTGATGACAGAGGGGTCTGGCTGTCAGCCAAAATCTCATGCTTAAGTATAGACACATTTGTTGGCAGAACAGACCTTTTCTAGATTAAGCCCTGTGGTGTGTTCCCACCTGTGATTTACTTTCTTACTTCCTCTGGTGAATTCAGTATGGCCACAAATTCATTACAGATATTCCCATCAAGAGTAGATTCTATTTGCCTTCCCCTTGAACCTGGACTGGCCTTGCAGTTTGCTTTGAGCAATAGGTGTGGCAGAAGTAATGTGGTATCATTTCCAAGCTGAATCCCAGAGATCGTACAGCCATTACTCTTGCCCTTCTGGAAAGAAATGTTACCATCATGTGAAGAAGCCCCAGGTCCCCTGCTGGAAACAAGTGGCCCGGCTGACAGCCAGAACCAGTGGCAAGACATGCAAATGAGGCCTCCTTACATCATCCAGATTCAATTGTGCTTCCAGGTGATTATAGTCACAAGAATGATCACAAATGAGACCAGCAGAAGAAATAGCCCGAATTCATAATCTACAGATCACGAACAAATAAAATGCTTGTTACTTTAAGCCACTAAGTTATGGGGCAGGAGTAGATAACTGAGACACTCTTTTAGGTAATGGGATATAGCAAGCCATTATGCTTATTTTGGAAGACAACCCTGTCTCTCCCCCTATTCTCCTTTTTTAAAAAAAATCTGTTTACTCATTTGAGAGAAGGAGAGTGTGTGCATGCTTATGAGTTGGTGGGGGGGAGGGGGGAAGAGGGTGAGAAGCAGACTCCCTGCTGAGCATGGGGGCCCAGGAGGGGCTCCATTCTCAGGGCCCTGAGATCATGACCTGAGCCAAAACCAAGAGTCAGGTGCTTAACTGACTGAACCACCTAGGTGCCCCTCCTCACTCCCTTTTTTATACTGTCAACACATATTTGTTGAATATCTGCAAGATCTAAGCATGCTGCCCCCATCTATGGACTCATGGACTTTTGAAGAGGAATACATTCCCTTCTTAAACTTTTGGAAGTATTTGCTGGTTCCTCAATGCCTCAGATTTCTTCAAATTTCCTTTTCCTAAGGTGTTTCCTAATATGGCTGAATGTACATGGGAATTAACTTTGATTTGCCTATTTATAACTGTACCTACTCATCACTGCATTAGAGAAGCTTCTCTGAAAGGGCTGTCCTCTTATGATAGAGATCACGCCATTCACCTAAAGCCCAAGGGAGAATTTATCTTTGTTTCTCTAAGTTGCATTTTGGGTTTGGTTTGGTTCAGAATGACATTTTGTCATTTCTCCAAGATTTTATTTTACTTTCTAATTATGTTTCAGTGACTCATATTTACTATCCATTTCTTTTGTAAATTGAATCTAGGTTGCACAATTACTTTATTCTGGGACTTCATACACCCTCATTTTATTTAATGATGTTCTCATTTATGTACCAAATTATTCTACAGGCATTTGACATACTGTTACAAGTATAATAAGGTGCCGGGTGTAGACCATGGGGCAGTATAATTATAATGGTCTCATAACTTTCTGATCATTATTTATTTTTGAAAAATACATAGTTACAAAATGAATGCAGTAAAATTCATTGTTTTTACTTTTAGTAAAAGAGATACATTTGTGAAGAGATGCATGGGACTGCAAGTCACGTTCACCTAAATATTTTCTATGGAGGCGTTCCCCAGTGGATTTGAACATTTTCCTGGAATATATCAAATATGAACTATTTTATTTAGTTTCCTATTGCTGTATATTTCTGTGATTTTAGAGTTTAATGTAAGGTAGGTAATGTCTGTTGTAGTAATCATTTGAAATTTCTACTGGAGAATTCTAAAATAACAATACATATTCTATCTGCTGCATGTTGCAATGTACATAAAAATTTACTTTTTTAACACGATGTGTATCAATTTCCAGGATTCCATCTGCAGAGTCCAGAGTGAGTATAGTGTCTCAGCATGTCCCCTCGGTGGTCACCGAACTTGTAGGGGAGGAAAAATAATTTCCCATTTACCCTTCAATGTTTTTGAGTAAAATCACCCCTACCTCCCCTCCCCCCCACACCCGGAATAATAAAAATACAGATTAATAGGAGAAAAACAGAAATTTAACAACATGTATACCTCCTGTATACATAGAAGATTCCCAGGAAAACTGAATAACTCCTCTAAATGGCCCAAACCATCACCTTAAATACCATCTCCTGTTATTGGTGTTGGAGGGGAGGGGAAGTTGTTTGGGGGAGATTACCAGACAAAGCACAGTAGTGGTTGTTATGGGTATGGCTGTTATGTAGATTGTACCTCTTCCACTATCCATAAGAATTTTCAGAGATTTAGTTAATCCTCCTCTCCCTGGTACAGAAAGGAAGACACCCTTACAAATGGAGACTTCTCTTATAAATGTGAATGTCTGCTACAAAAGGGTAACTTCTACTTGGTTTTTAGAGCCTTTCCTTTGTCTGCTATTTCTTAAAAATAATCAACCTAAAATAATCTTTATGCCAAAGGCATATTTTGGGGGGGCAAATTCTCCCCTTCACTGCTTTAAGATTTCTTGGCAAGTTTTGTTGTTTTGGGGTAACAAATTGAAAGCGGTCAAGGCAGAGTCTGACTGTAAAATACTGAAAATGATAGAGGCACTGAGCTGGCTCAGTCATGGAGCATGCAATGCCTGATCCTCCGGGTTGTGGGTTCCAGCCCCAAGTTGGGTGCAGCGATTACTTAAGAATAAAATCTTGTAAATAAATTAATAAATAAAAAGTAAAAAATTAATCAAATGAATGGCTCTAATAGAATTTTGCTAAAGAAAATTGTATCTATTAATCATAGGCAAGTTAAATAACAACTGTAATATATATGTAAGGCAGGCTTTATTTTACTATAATAAAATAGTAAGAGACTATTCATCCACAAACACACACATCTTGTTTATCTTTATAAAATACTAAATCATTACTAATATGCATGCTATATATTGTACTGCTAGCAATTATCACACTTAAAAAGAAGATGGTGAATAAATCCTTGGATAAATGGTCCTGGAAAACAATCATTGTTTATTCATTGTCAAAATTTATAAGAAAGAAAATGACAATGACTGAATTTAAATGTAAGTTTTGAAAGTGTCAGGTAGCTTCTTTTTCTTTTCTCTTTGTAAAACAGAAATCACACAAATCCTGAATAATCGTAGCTTTGCATTTATTTTCATGGTCTGTTTTTCAGGATTCTGAAGTGTGGCATTCCGCATTATGACTTATGCGTTTCTTAAAATCATGCACTTTTTTTGATAGGACTAAGTCCATATTTTCTGATCAACTTCCTTTCGAACCTTTCTACTATACCTTAATTTAAATGTCATAGGCAGTAATCATGAACTGAGTTTTAACTGGGACAGGCCATCATTTTGTACTGATTCTCTGGTAGGCTTTCAGTTGGAAGAAGGAAGTAATAAATCCCTGGCTTGGGGTGAGCCAGGTCAGTTTGAGGGCCACTGTTTCAACATAGGGTCAGCTCAGCTGTTCAGACTCAGCCTTCCATCTCCTTAAAGGCTCATTGCTGTTTCCTCAGGACTGCAGTGTTCCTATGGTCATTAAATAAACTTCTATTTGACAAATAAAATGGCTAAAACTAATACCTGTGGGGATTTTGAAAAAAAAAAGTCTGTGTGTTTGTGTTCCTATTAAGTGGTACCTCAGAGAAGTAATCAAACACATCTGTGTTTTTTTAGGGAACTCCCAACATAATGTAGTTACGCGTATAGGGGCCCTCTATTAAATGGTTTTAATAATCAATTTTCAGTGTCTTTGTTATAAAATTACTGAACAAAATGTAGCTCTCACTCTCTAGCTTTAATTGGTAACTGTAGGCAATATGTACTCATATTTCTTTTTTTTAAGATTTTATTTTTAAATAATCTCTACAGCAAACATGAGGCTCAAACTCACAAACCTGAGATCAAGAATCACATGCTCCACCTATTCAGGCAGGCAGGTGCCCCCAATATGTACTCGTATTTCTATTATATTTTTATTGCACTGGGCAGGCTTCTTAAGGTATCATCCATTCTTTAAGAGTTGGATATTTTCCTTCATTTTAGTTTATTTCAACATAGTGGAGATAGAAATATCCCTTTTGTAGTCAGTTCGGCTAGCATACCCTAAAATTTACTAACTAATTATAGTGAAATCACAACTCTGCATTCTTCATTGAGAAGTTGGTGGTGGCAGCCTGTGAAGAAAATAATGTAGTGTGATTAGCCAATGTTCCTGTTTCCTCTAGTGGAATGTGACTAGTTTAATCAATTACATAATCAGCAAGAAGTTCCTAAATTACCAAAAAGGAAATGGTTCCTGGCTACTATATGTAAGATATTTTAGTATCAAATATCTCTAGCTTCATCTATCCAAGGTTTGAAATAATTTCATTGGGGAGGAAGAATTTCCTGTCCTCTTCTAGGTCCTTCCAGCTCAACTGAGAATCAAATTGATGTGAGACATGTTAACAGGAGAAAATCAAATTTAATGTTGTATGTACCAGGAATCCACACAGACATGGAAATTCCAAAGACAGACAGGCAAAATTAGGTATATATGTCATTCTGCGGGGGTGAAGGAGTAGGAGTGTAGAACCTCAGAGGGAAGGAATGCAGTTCACATTGCACTAATAAGAGGAGCAGACCTTCGGTAATTAGATGTTTTCCCTGCCATATATATGGGTCGCTCAGATAAAAAATTAGAATAAAAAGAGAGGTAATACCCTCTCTTCTGGGAAAGACTTCCCATTTAGATTCTTTTGTGAAGTTAAAGGAGGGACAAAATTTTCTATTAAGCCTTCCAGGTCTGCATTCAGCTCAAAATAATCCACATGCTGAAGTGGCATATTTTGAGGGCACCTCAAAAAAAAAAAGCATTTTTTGTAAATCTTTCATGTATAGGCCAAGGCATTGTGCTTTTAATCAGTCAGTGTGAACTGAAATTTGAATGACTCGTTTGTTTTCCTGCAATTAGTCCTTTTGTGGAAGTATCATTGCTATTATTTAACTAAAATCAACACTAGATTCTTCATAATTGTGAACAAGGAGGATGTAATGTAATATCATATCATTTGCAACCTCTTCAGGTGATTCTACAGAAGGAAAAACATTGAGCTGGAAGGTTATTAGCAAAAATAGAATATAGCAAGAGATATAAAAATAGCACTCTCTTCCCCGTCTTTTTCAGTCTGAGCAGAGCACTCATTGTATGATGCTGCATGAAATCTGCAAAGTGCTGTGAGATTCACTTTTAATTGAGGTAACCCTGAGCTTTTTGAAGTATAACCAGTGACAGACCAAAGTGACATTTTGATTAAACAGTGGTTGAATTATGAAATACTGTTACTCTACATCACTGCTGGCAACCTTAATTGGAGTATAGAGTCTAACTAAAGGTACAACAACAAAGTGAAAACAAAGGAACAAATAATGGAACCATGGTACCTTTTTATATCGGTTCTCTCACAGTTCACACATACACAAAGACTTATAATTTTCTTCATTCCATTCTTTTGTTCTTTTGTTTGAGTCAATAAAGAATGTCCTCCTGATTCTTTTTTTTCCTTTTTTCTTTGTCTAGTTCTAAAAATTGACTAATTCCAGATAAAAGATCTTAATTATAGTATAATCAGTTGCCAGTTTAATTTTTAATGAAGTAACTCTAAGGATATACTCTTTGCTAGTATTTGCATTCAAATTTTCCTAAGATATAGATTGCTGTATTATCTTCATCGTGATTAAGTGCTGGATATTTAGAGATACATTAATGAATCAAAGAGGATAGTACAACTGCAGAGTGCTTTTCATTACAGAGTACTTCAGCATTGTTAAAGAATAGGATCAAAGTATGGCTTTGAAATTTATTTCACAGACACAGTCATGTAAGTCAAATGTACATTACAAGGAAGTTTATTGCAGTGTGATTTAGAATAGCAAAAATATATTTTTAAAACACTGTATAGCCTAATATTTATCATTAATGGGCAGGTTTCTTTTTTTTTTTTTTTAAAGATTTTATTTATTTATTTGACAGACAGAGATCACAAGCAGGCAGAGAAGCAGGCAGAGAGAGAGAGGGGGAAGCAGGCTCCCCGCTGAGCAGAGAGCCTGACATGGGCTCCATACCAAGACCCTGGGATCATGACCCGAGCCGAAGGAGAGGCTTTAACCACTGAGCCACCCAGTCGCCCCAATGGGCAGGTTTCTTAATGGAATATTGTGCTGCTCTTTAAATAACTGAATTAGAGATGCCTGGTGGCTCAGTCAGTTCAGCAGCTGCCTCTGGCTCAGGTCATGGTCCCAGGGTCCTGGATCAAGTTCTGCGTGGGTCTCCTTGCTTAGCTGGGAGCCTGCTTCTCTCTCTGCCTGCAGCTACCCTGCTTGTGCTCTCCCTCTCTCTCTCTCTGACAGATAAATAAATAAAATCTTTATAAATAAATAACCAAAATAGATCTATATTTGTTGATAAAGGAAGCTGTCCAATATATATGGTTACATAAGAATAGAATTTATGGGGGCTATAATGTTACTCTCTTTGCGTAAAAATATACCTACATGTATACAGATACACATAAATACATATTTATGAATTAACATTCTTTGGAAGTATACATACACACAAAAAAGTTGATGGTATTTTCCTCCAGGTAGGAGGGTCAAGTGATTTTTCAATTTTATCCTTTTATAGAGTTTGACACCTTTTTACTTTGTACGTGTAACAATTCATAATAATAAGAAGCTTAAATATAGGGTTTAAATAACCATTACTGTTATAGACCAAATAAAATTAAAAGTGAATATTCTAAATAATGAAACTATATACTAGATGTTATACTATTAAATAAGTCAACAAAAATATCAATGATATTTACAGATTTGTTTTTTATAAACAAACTGTAGAAATTTAGCAACCAATCTTATCTAGAATATTGTTTGCACTCTTTAAAACAATATAAATGCCTCTTAAAGGAAATTTCCTTAACCGTATGAATCAAACAATGCTCAACTGCTCTGCCTTATATTGCAACTTTTTAAAGGGAAACTAAAAAACTCAAGTATTTAATTTAATCTAAAGTAATAGGAAAATTTGACTTCCATGATAAAGGTTGTTTCATTCTGGGTTTTAATTAAGTCCACATCTTTATGTTTCTGAAAATTGGAATTTTGAGCATTTTGTGTTAGCCTCAGACCCCAGCACAATATTTGCCATATAGATGAAAGATTGGATTGAGAAAGAATTAACTTTTTTTCTAGAATCTTAATGTACCTTGAAGATAAAATTGTGTTTTCTAATTTACTCCAATTTATTAGGAAACTAAATAAAACAAAACCAAACAGAAGTATATAGGAGGTCCTGCTAGACTAGTCTAGAAGATTGATAATGAGGAAAGAAAATATCACTAAATTCCACATTAACAGAGATTAAAGTATTATTTGAATTTTGTTTGGAAGTATGAAGCCAGGGCGCCTGGGTGGCTCAGTGGGTTAAGCCTCTGCATTTGGCTCAGGTCATGATCTCAGGGTCCTGAGATCGAGCCCTACATTGGGCTCTCTGCTCAGCAGGGAGCCTGCTTCTGCCTGCTTCTCTGCCTACTTGTGATCTCTCTCTCTGTGTCAAATAAATAAATAAGACCTTTTTAAAAAAAGTATGAAGCTAAACTTTTTTTAAAAGGTTTTATTTATTCATTTGACAGAGAGAGAAAGATAGAAGGAGGCAGAGGAAGAGGGAGAAGCAGACTCCCTGATGAGCTGGAACCCTGATGTGGGGCTTAATCCTGTAACCCTGGGACCATGACCTGGGCTGAAGGCTGACAATTAACTGACTGAGCCACCCAGGTGCCCTCCTCCAGGCCTTTTTTTTTTTTAGATTTTATTTAGAAGCTACACTTTTGAAGGCTATTTTATCTTTTTTTTTTTTTAAATAAGGCTATTTAATCTTATATTTAACAAAAAAAATAATTGCAACTATGCATATTCCTAGAGTAAGAAAAACACTTAAATCTTATTCCAAGGTACATTTTCAAATAATAGTTATCAATAGCATAAAAGGATAGCTTTTATTTCACATTTAACTTTCACAGCATAATTCTAAGGAAGTTAATTTCTTTTTTGTTTGTTTGTTTTTTAGGAAGTAAATTTCTTAAAATTTATTTTCAACTTTTTTTTTGAGATATAGTTCAAACACTGTGTATCATCCTTTTGAAGTATACAATTTAGTGGTTTTTATTATAATCATCAGGTGTACAACCATCACCACTATCTAATTCCAGAACTTTTTTTATCTCTTCCCAATGAAACTCTATATCTATTAGCAGCCATTGCCTATTTCCCCCTCCCAGGAGGTTAAGGTTTTTTTGTTTTTTTGGCAGGGGGGATGGTTTTTTTGGTGTTTTGGTTTTTTGGCAGGGGGTGATGGTGGGAAAAGAGGGTGGAGTGAGTGGGAAGAAAAAAAGTACATTAAAAATAAACTAGGGCTGGGCACCTGGGTGGCTCAGTTGGTTAAGCAACTGCCTTCAGCTCCGGTCACGATCCTGTAGTCCTGGGATCAGGTCCTGCATCGGGCTCCCACCTCCACAGGGAGTCTGCTTCTCCCTCTGACCTTCTCGCCTCTCATGCTCTCTCTCACTGTCTCTCTCAAATAAATAAATAAAATCTTTTAAAAATAAATAAATAAACTAGGGCTTTAAAAAAAATTTTTTTCCCCAAGGGCCTTTTAAAATCTTTGTTTTTTTGAGGCATTCTTGTAGATATTTTTTTCATTTACCAAGATTTATTCTGTAAGATCCTCTTTTGTCTACACATTTGGTTCTAGTAGTTATTCCACATCATTCATAGAATTCACGAAATCCTAATTTTTATAAATGAAATTGCAATTTGCTATAGATATGCCACGTGTTTGTATTGAGAAAGTAATGATAAATAAATTGACAACATGGTCAAAGATGTAGCTCTGTCTATATTGATCTGTCTGACCATCTATCTATACTAGTGTGAAGTGGAAAGAATAATTTCAGTGGGGTTAATTCTATAAGTGAATGGTTCATCAGTGAATATTGTCTTAGAGCGATGCTTTTTGTTGATATAACAATCTTATAATTTCAGTGACTGGAGTAAAGAATACTAAGTTGAAAGCCCTTGTGTATCCGTTGAAAATGTATATATTTTCCCCTTTTAGAAAGAGAAACAATGAAATATACTTGAAGTGTCCCTTTATGCAATTGATGATTGCACATGCTGTATATTAGGAGCTGATTTTATTTATTGCAGATAAGAAAACTATTATTTTCTCAGCATTTACCATTCTAGGTTTTAGTGACATTGGACTGATAACTTACTTCAACATTGCTGAGCTAATATTTGATTGCACAGCAGGTCTAAGCCCTGTGAAGACACTGTTCTGTCGAGAGTACAGCTCATCTGGTCTCTCAATTCAGAGTTCTTGAATATTGACTAAAACTTTAAGTTCCTTTTATCTCTCATTTCTCCTTAAGAATATTTACTTCTTTCTCACTAAGGTATCAGTAGAACTATTTATCAGAGTAGATAAAATGAAACAGTTCTAAACCGGTACTCTTTTTCTGTGGTTAGGTTCTGTATCTTTAACTTACTGATTTATTTATCCAATAAATATTTATAGGTAACATTCTACGTGTACCTAAAATAGTGGTAAGATCTGAAGATCCAAGAGTAGACAAGAGAGACATGATTGTTGTCCTGGTTGAATGTACAGAGTCGCAGGGAGAAAGATACTTTGAAATTCATGGATTCAATTTGTTGAGCACCACTTAGGTATTATGGGTCTCATACTGGTGTTGGCATTAAAGAAATAGAGTTGGTTTGCATGTGTGGAGATTGTTATGACACAGGAAGTCCATGTTCTCTGAGGATGTGCAAGGTGGGATCCCATCTGTTAGGCTCACTTTCTTCTGGGTCTCCTGTCAGCCCATGTTCCATGAGGATGGATGATGGTACATGTTGGGATAACTTGTTCTATCTGGGCTGCTGTTCTCTCTCCTGTAAAATCTCATTTAATCTGTAAACTGTTAAAATTCAAATGCTAGGCTAGATTCATCACCAGCTGTTTTTTTTTAAAAAAACAGTATTACAGGATTATATATGCATGTGTGTATGTGTGTATATGATGCCATGTGTCTCTGTATTTGCAAAAAAATACTTTCTGTAGTTATTTATGAGGTATGAGGATTTTTCTGCATTTCTTTCTATTTTAAATAATATAGATTGCTGTGACTCAAATGCTGGCTTAAAAATTTGTTTGAAGAGTATTTCCTGTTATTTCTTATTTTACGCAATCAGATAAATTATCCAACAACTGGAGCCTGAAATTTACTGTTCAATCAACTTTGGGATCATTTATTTGTGGGTTACACTGCCAAGCTATTTTATGGCCTTGAAAGATTTCCTTATTATAAATTATAAATTTATAAATTATAAATTATATATTTATTTAATAAATATATTTTATTATTTAATAAATAAATTTATATTTATATATTTATATATTATAAATTATAAATTTATAAATTATAAATTATTATAAATTATAAATTTCCTTATTTATAAAATAATTCCATTGTTTTACTTCAACTCATTCTCCTGAACATAACTACATTTTCAGTTTCCTGTGCATTATTTAGGTCAGACAAATACAATTTTATTTCTCTGGATGGAATTTTCTAATTGGGTGGTCAGTATAGCTGGTACAAAATCTTGTCCAGATATCACTAAACTATTTGCAGTTCTCTAAATATACTTAGCTATTTCATATTTCAGTCTTTGATTCTACTCTTTCTTTTTCCTAAAATATCATTTTTCTCATTATCCTCAAATTATTTTTTCAACAAAATTTCCAAAATGTCCTTTTTGGGGAAGGCTTCTCTGATGCCTTGAAGTTGAGGCTGTTGTCACACATCTTTGTTTCTGTACTACCCTCATAGCATATATCCCAGAGAGCCTTCTGGTGGTTCTCAGTATTCCCATGCCAAAGCAGTGAATGGCCATTCAGCATCACAGCATTTTTATTTATTTATTTTTTAAATCACAGCACTTACACAGTCTATTTAAATCATTTCCTTATTCTCCCCACATATACTAGGCAGCTCTGATGTCTTTGATGGCATGATATATTTAACATGTTTAAAATTTACTTTTTAGGGGCGCTTGGGTGGCTCAGTGGGTTATAAACCCCTGTCTTTGGCTCAGGTCATGATTTCAGGGTCCTGGGATGGAGCCCCAGGGCATCGGGCTCTCCGCTCCGCAGGAAGCCTGCTTCCTCCTCTCTCTCTGCTGCCTCTCTGCCTACTTGTGATCTCTGTCTGTCAAATAAATAAATACAATCCTTAAAAAAAATTTACTTTTTATCCAAATGTCTAGAATAGTGCTTGAAATTATTCAGTTGAATTATTGAAATGAATCACTCATATATGGGTAAGGAGGTAATGGTGACACAAAACATGGGCAACAATTTTCTCAAAAATTTTCCCCGAGTGTGTTGATATCAAGCTAAATATTTGCTATATAGTAATATTTGAAGACTTATACTAAATAAAGAAATACTGGTGAAAACCAGGAAGGACCTATATACACATTCCAAGTAAAATTAAAGAAAAAATTTTCTCTGAGTTGAATCAGTTTAAAGCAATGACTTCTTTCAGATATATAATTATCGTTCTGAATTGGCTGTTAGATCATGTAAATTTAGCAAATACTATAAATGTTTATCATTTCAAAGTTATAATTTGAATTATTGACCCTTTTCAGGGATTTCTGAAGGCTGCTTTTGAGAAATACATGACTTTAGAACAGATCTTTTTCTTGGATTACATTCTCCCCATTTGTTTGAGTCCATATTATTTTCTCAGAACCCCAAAATTCTAATTCCATGTTATACATTATAGTACAGTATAATATGTGCCTAATAATGTACACTAGCTATGTACTAGTATATATACTAATAGTAATAATAGTGTATATACAGTAGTATACACTATAGTATACATACTAGTGTACTAGTATAGTATATATACACTATATGTATAGCGTATAATAATACACACTACAGTATAGTAGATATAGTATAGTATAGTTGTCATTTACTTGCTCCTAATTCAAATGAGCAGTAATAAAATAGTGAGAATGTTCTCATTTCTTTGACAGCATTACTATTTTATATCATATCCCTTTGAGAGGAAATAAGTGGAAAAATATAAGTTTTTTTTACAGTAGAGTATCTTAGTCATATAAAATCTATGATTTAATCATTGGACATACATTTGTGTCCTCAGGTTTTCTTTGCTCATTTAAAAAAAGGTCCTATATATCAAGTGGATACATTTTATTTTCTTGGTATTTTTCCTTTGATATCTGTGTTCTTTACCATTTTGTTTCCATAAAAAAATCTTTTATTTTGTAAAGGTGCCAAGTGTCTCTGGATTCTCTTTATTTTCAACTCATTGACCTTAAATGGAAGAACAAATTAAAATCTGACTGTTTCTCCTGACTTACCAAATGTTAGGGTGAATCAGGTTGAAGTGGTTTATGTAAAGTTCTGGACTCTCTACTTATACTCTTCCCTCTTTTAATCTATATTTATGTTCCTGCAAGATAAATCTTCCTACAGTGCTTCAGTCATGTAATTTCCCTGCCCAGAAACCTCCAGAGGTTCCCCATTGCTTATTAAATTAAATTCAAACTTGTTCGCTGACATTCATGACCCTCCAAACCCCAATAAGATCCAGCTTCTAGTCTCAACTATGACTGCTCCTCTGTTCACATTACATACAGCAATAAAGCTGAATTATTTGATTTGTACAGACTCTACTATATTTTTTCCCACTCTGTATATTCCCACTCCGTATATTTCTTTGGGCTTCCTTCTGGAACACTTGTTTTGTATCATTTCAGAATGCTCAGATTCAACTGATTATCCCTCAGAAAGTATTTTAGAAATCTATGTTTTTAAGAAGCTTCTCCTGATTTGTTTATTCAATACATATTAATGCATTCAATATATTAGTAAAGGGTACAATGAAGGAAAGAGTTAAAATCCTTATTATAATGAGTGTATTTATTAGGCCAAGGTGTTAGATGATAAATAAATAAACACATAAAATTATAAAATATTAAGTGCCATAGGAGTGTGTAATCAGATGTGATGGGCTGATATATTATTAAGAGTGATCAGGCATATGTTCTCTTAATGAAGGGACAGTTTCAGAGAGACTGAAATGAGTAGGGGACTAGGTCATGGAGCTATCCATAGGACCTGAGACTGAAGAAAGCGAGAGTTCGTGATGGCCTGGACAGCAGCAAACTGGCTGTGTTTACAAAATAGCCATCAAGCTTTGGTGGCTAAGTAGGAATGACTGAGCAAAGACGTTAGGGAGAAGTAAGCTTTGTGAGCCAGACCACGGATTTTGACTTTCTGCATGAAAGATAGTAATCCAAGGAGGGTTTTGAGCAGAGACTTGACATGAATTGGTTTATTACTATAAAGGATCACTCTGCTCACTGCCTTTGAATAGACTGCAAGGTCACAGACGGAAGAACAAGGGAGCACAAAAGGCCATGTCCATCAAGATTTGATGGTGGATTGAACCTGGATTTTGGTGTAGGAAGTGACTAAATAAGGGTTAGTTTTGTGAAATAAGGGACGATGTTTAAAAGGAGGTAAGAAATCACACACACAAAAATCAGCATTGTTTTATAGACTCTCTTCGTCCTCAAAGCTACCATTTCTTTTTATTTTTAGCAGTAATATCTTGTGCAGAGTTGTTTTTTTTTTAACTAAACTATTTATTTACATGATTCATATTTAGACCTCACAACAACTCTACAAACTGTAGATATTAAATATTATCATTACATTTTTATATAGGAGGTACTTGGGAAATAGAGAAGTTGAATTATAAGAAAACATTATATATGTCTATCTTCCTGCATTCTTAGGGAAGGCAAAAATTGGCTAGGAATAAGTACATCACATTGTTAATAGTGGTAGAAAAGCAGATAATTTTTCTTTGATTTATATTTATCTGTATCCCTTTTAAGAATAGGTATTGGTTTTCCTTATTTTAAAATTCCTGTACTTAGATGTATAGGGCTATTGCTTTCATAATCTAATAAAGGTTAAATGTGAAAATCATAATTTTTTACTCAATTTGCCAGATTTCTAAATTTTATAAATGACAAAGTGTGGGATTTACACTTAGACTTGGTTTCAAATTCTATCACCTTGAGCAAAAAGCATAGCCTTTTTGGACTTGCATGTCCTATCTGTACACTGAAGCTAATAATTCCAGGGTTTCAGGCTTGTTTTCAGCATGCAAGTGGGTAACAAAATAACTGGGTTAGGCACAATGCCTGAAACAATAAGTACAACAAAACGGTCACTATTATTATGTTCATATTATGTAGGTTTTTGGATTTAATTACTTAATGAATAAGACAAAGGCTACAATACCATAATATATATATAAAATAATAGGCCTGAAGTCTATATCTAACTGCTATGAAAGCAAATTTCAACTAAGAACTTTGATTAATTTTACAATTTTTTTAATATCCCAATGTCATGCCTTAATTATAGGCTCTCATGTTACTTTGGAGGATGGAATTTATATTCTCTTCACATTTTTAAAAATAACATAGATTTATTCTCTTTATTTTAAAATGCTTTAATGAGTAAACAAAATGCTTTAGTGAGTTCTTTTAAATAGATTTGGATAATTATAAATAATCAAGGACCATTTTTAGGCACTGGTTTAGTTCAGGCCATTGCTGACGTTTGTTACAAACACACTTGACGTCAATGTTAGTTCACTATTCATCCAGGTTTTAGGATTGGGTCCAATTCCATAAAAACTGCAATTATGGCATTATGTGTGGTAATGTCATTAGTGTAAGTTAAGATATCCTTTTTACACATAGATGTTTAAAAACAGCAGGCAAAATGTTCTCTGCAATTTTTGTAAATGTTGCCCTCTATAATTAAGAAATTTTTAAAAATCATAAAGTGAAAAATATTTAGATGAATTAGATAAGTGCATCCCTAAAATAATGACATGGACCCCATTTTTATTTTAAAATTTTATCTATTTATTTGAGAGAGAGAAAGAACACAAGTAGGAGGGAGTGCAGAGGGTAAGAGAAAAGTAGACTCCTCACTGAGGAGGGAGCCTGACACAGGGGTCTCTCCCAGGACTGTGAGACCACGACCCCAGCAGAAAGCAGATGCTTAACTCACTGAGCCACCCAGAAGCCCCATGACCCTATTCTTCTAATATATGTATGTGTCTAATTTTTTCCACGTCTTATATCTATCAATCCAAATGAACACCTGTTAGATGTTGTTTAATGTGACTGAATTACATTTTTTTCCTAGAGATAAGAATGAAGAAATAAAAACTACTTGTGCAATCTTATTTTGAAATTATCAGTCCCACTAAATTATTGTATGATTTACATTATCTTGGTTTGCCTTGCCTCGAAGTTCAATTATTTCCATTGGCTTTCACTCTTCTTTCTTAAATGTTACTAGATTTTTTTAATATCACAATATTGTTATAAAATAAATTCAGGATTACCATGTAATGGCTTTCAATAAAACTAAGGAAAATTGGATTCAGTGTGTGAAGGACATTCACTGTAATGAACTTCATTACATTTACTCAGTGGTAGACCTGTATGATTTGCCAGTAATGCTAACTTTTCTGAAATTAAATGTTTTAACATTTCTTCTGGATTAGAGGTTATATTCATCTTTGAATAGTACCGAAAAGTGTCACTATATTGGGATGTTCTTCCAGGGATGGGCTCATCCAGAGGTAGTCCTTTGTTCCCATAGTACTTTCTCCCCATGTAGTCTTCTGGTGTTCAAGAGGCCATAAAGGCAAATAGCTTAATACAGAGAAAGGACACACAGTGCTGTTGATCAGGCATGAGATCTTCTGTACTCTAACAGGGGAAATAACATAGTATAATAATATAATTTGGGAGCCACAGGAGAATTTTGTAGTCCTTCATGAAACACTAACTAAATAGATAAAATTCCCGAGATGTTCAAATATGGAACTCCTTCTAGGGCATGATTAACTATAATATATTTTGTGGACTGAATCTAAGAACTGTATGTCACAGTATATAGTTAAAGACCTATTGCATAAATTATACCACAGTGCTCTGGTCTCTTTCAAGCTGTGAGATTTGAGTCCATTTTTATTTTTTATTTCTATTTTTTTGGTCCATTTGTATTTTTGTCATTTTCAGTTTTGATTCTGTTTTGACATGTTGAAAGTGAGATCTGTTCTTTCACTTTTCTACATATACTGGATTAAGACTCCTTTGGGTTATTCTTAATATGGCATATAATTTAGGAATTGCATTCCTATAGTCCCTCTAGGAAACAGTTCATCAGCAGTTATAAATTGTGCCAAAATGACAAGTATGAAAGGGCAACATGTTAATATTTTTATGATTTAAGGACTCATAGAAGCATTGTTTTTATTTTGTGAGGAAACTGGAACCCATTACTTTCTAGTAATTGTATTTTTTTAAGGTCAGCAAACTATACTGGCTTCTGAACATTGACTCAGATATATCTTCAAAAGCAAGAACGTTTAGATGTACCATGATATTTCCTTAAAGTGTCTTAATTGTCATAAATTATTTTAAAGGACAAACACAAAATTTGTATGTTCACAGGACTCTGTATTGGCTGGAATATATAGTATATCTAAAACTTTATAAGTCAAAAAATCCAGATACTCAGATGTCAAGATTTTTGAGTCCAGTTTTAAAAGTTAACACATGCCATAGAAAGTTAAGTTGAAATGTCTAACTTTTTAAGTAAGTTTAATGATTTAATAGAGATTTTCCTGAGTATCATTTTTTAAAAGATCTTATTTTATTTTATTTTGAGAGAGAGAGAGAGCATGAGTAGGGGAGGAGCCAGAGGCAGAGGGAGAAGCAGAGTCCCCTCTGAGCAGGGAGCCTGACTCAGGTCTTAATCCTGGGACTCCAGGATCATGACATTAGCTAAAGGCAGACTCTTTTTTTTTATTTTTTTAAGATTTTATTTATTTATTTATTTGACACAGAGAGAGAGAGAGATCACAAGTAGGCAGAGAGGCAGGCAGAGGGAGAGGGGGAAGGCACAGGCTCCCCGCTGAGCAGAGAGCCCGATGTGGGCCTCTATCCCAGGACCCTGAGATCATGACCTGAGCTGAAAGCAGAGGCTTAACCCACTGAGCCATCCAGACACCCTGAAGGCAGACTCTTAACTGACTGAATCACCCAGGTGCCCCATTTCCCAAGTATCATAATGTACTAGGTACTCTAATGTGAGTGACTAAAAGATAAGTCATAATTTTTGTTTTTAAAAAATAGTTATATTTTGGGAACTATGGAAACATCACAGATGAATCTATCAAAGCAGATTGTGAATGGTGCAGTGTGAGACCACTGGGTTATGAGGTTAAATGAAAGAAGGATAAGGTCTAATTAGGAGTCCAGAAAATATCAGAAAGCAGGACGTGCTTGAGATGGTCCTTGAAAAGCTGGTAGGATTGAGTGGTTTAAAGTAAGAGAGTAGGCATTTTCTTTTCTTTTTAATGATTTTATTTTTAAGTAATCTCTACATCCAACATAGCAGTTCAACTCACAACTCTGAGATCAAGAGTTGCCCAGTCTACTGACTGAACCATACAGATGCCCCAAGAGTAGGCATTTTAGAATAAGGACTATTTGAAGAAAATGACAAAAGGAGGATGAACAAATCATATTTAGGAATGACAAGTCTAAATATTGCTTGAGTTTAGGATATAATTTGTTAGTAATGGAAGAAAATACCTGAAAATATTTTAGAGGTAGGGAATTCATATGAAATTTTGATGGAAATTGGGAGCCATTGAAGTTTAATGAGTCAATAAATTACACAGTTGGAACTTCCTTTGTGAGTATAATCAGAAAATGGTTTATCTGATAAGTTAGAGAAATATTGGAAGAAAAAAACAGGTTAAAAGACAGTACACGCATTCTGGGTGGGAAGCAGTAAGGACTTGTGTTGTAGAGTTTGTATTAAAAATGGAAATAAACATCTGGCTCAGTGACCTCAGGGAACTCCAGTTACTTTCATCAGAATTTAGGAATTTTGTTTTAATACATTGTCTTTTTCGACATCACAGGAGTTAATAATAAACTCTCTTTTCATCTCAAGCTCTCAGTCTGAAAAGTGTATATTTCATGGATCTCCCACACTCTTCCTGACTATGGGCGTTTGCTATGACCTTTGGGTCTTTCAGTACCAGTTCCGTTGTTAAGACCAAATAGATAAAAGGTGCTCAGGTTAGGGTCTCCAGTACGAGGTGCCCCTCACTAGTCAGGATCCTTAGGTCAATGACTGTAATTAGGTAGAGCTACTTTCTTTTCATGTACGGCTACCATTTTATGATGGTGGAATTACATGGTTTTCAGTATGTCATGTTCAGATATGTTTTGTTTTCATTTAATCATTTGACAGTTTAAAACTATCAGCGTTAAGGTAAGGAAGAGGATAGGATTTTTATTTCTTTTCCCGAATCTCCTTTCTTCCTTTCTAGGTATAAACCAAGGTGTTCTGATTAAACCAGAATCTGATAAGAATCTGTCTCTAATTGTTAAAGAACTCCATTCTGAATTTGCACATTCTACCATCAACCTGCTATCCCAGCACAATATTCAGGACTGGGATTATTCTTTTTACCCAAGTTTGGGGTTTATATCAGTCAAGTGCCAGAGCTTCATGGATGACTCCATTTTTAAAATTTATTTATTTACTTGTTTGTTTGTTTGTTTATTGCTTGCTCTGAGCTTTTTACACTTCATTTAGAGTTTTTAGATATACATAGGATTGCTTAGGGATAAGTGAAAATTGAAGCCTGCATCTAACAACAGAATCAGAAGTGCAAGAGCTACTGGATTTGCTTTTTTTTTTTTTTAAATTTAATTTCTTTTCAGTATAATAGAATTCATTGTTTATGCACCACACCCAGTGCTCCATGCAATACATGCCCTCCATAAAACCCACCACCTGGCTCCCCCAACCTCCCAACTCCCACCCCTTCAAAACCCTCAGAATGTTTTTCAGAGTCCATAGTCTCTCATGGTTCAACTCCCCTTCCAATTTCCCTCAACTCCCTTTTCCTTTCCATGTCCCCATGTCCTCTCTGTTATTTGTTATGCTCACAAATAAATGAAACCATATGATAATTGACTCTCTCTGCTTGACTTATTTCACTCAGCATAATCTCTTCCAGTCCCGTGCATGTTGATACAAAAGTTGGGTATTCATCCTTTCTGATGGAGGCATAATAGTCCATAGTGTATATGGACCACATCTTCCTTATCCATTCATCTGTTGAAGGGCATCTTGGTTCTTTCCACAGTTTGGCAACCGTGGCCATTGCTGCTATGAACATTGGGGTACAGATGGCCCTTCTTTTCACTACATCTGTATCTTTGGGGTAAATACCCAGTAGTGCTTTTGCAGGGTCATAGGGAAGTTCTATTTTTAATTTCTTAAGGAATCTCCACACTGTTTTCCAAAGTGGTTGTACCAACTTGCATTCCCACCAACGGTGTAAGAGGATTTCCCTTTCTCCACATCCTCTCCAACATGCGTTATTTCCTGTCTTGCTAATTTTGGCCATTCTAACTGTGTAAGGTGGTATCTCAATGTGGTTTTGATTTGAATCTCCCTGATGGCCAGTGATGATGACCATTTTTTCATGTGTCTGATATCCATTTGTATGTCTTCATTGGAGAAGTGTCTGTTCATATCTTCTGCCCATTTTTGGACATGATTATCTATTTTGTGTGTGTTGAGTTTGAGAAGTTCTTTATAGATTCTGGATATCAGCCTTTTGTCTGTACTGTCATTTGCAAATATCTTCTCCCATTCCATAGGTTGCCTCTTTATTTTGTTGACTGTTTCCTTTGTTGTACAGAAGCTTTTGATCTTGATGAAGTCCCAAAAGTTCATTTTCGCTCTTGTTTCCTTTGCCTTTGGAGACATATCTTGAAAGAAGTTGCTGTGGCTGATATCGAAGAGGTTACTGCCTATGTTCTCCTCTAGGATTCTGATGGATTCCTGTCTCACATTGAGGTCTTTTATCCATTTCGAGTTTATCTTTGTGTAAGGTGTAAGAGAATGGTCGAGTTTAATTCTTCTACATATAGCTGTCCAATTTTCCCAGCACCATTTATTGAAGAGACTGTCCTTTTTCCACTGTATATTTTTTCCTGCTTTATCGAAGATTATTTGACCGTAGAGTTGAGGGTCCATGTCTGGGCTCTCTACTCTGTTCCAGTGGTCTATGTGTCTGTTTTTATGCTAGTACCATGCTGTCTTGGTGATCACAGCTTTGTAGTAAAGCTTGAAATCAGGCAACGTGATGCTGCCAGTTTTGTTTTTCTTTTTCAGCATTTCCTTAGCAATTCGGGGTCTCTTCTGATTCCATATAAATTTTAGGATTATTTGCTCCAGCTCTTTGAAAAATACCGGTGGAATTTTTATCGGAATGGCATTAAAAGTATAGATTGCTCTAGGCAGTATAGACATTTTAACAATGTTTATTCTTCCGATCCAAGAGCATGGAATGGTCTTCCATCTTTTTGTGTCTTCTTTGATTTCTTTCATGAGTGTTCTGTAGTTCCTCGAGTACAAATCCTTTACTTCCTTGGTTGGGTTTATTCCCAGGTATCTTATGGTTCTTGGTGCTATAGTAAATGGAATCGATTCTCTAATTTCCCTTCCTGTGTTTTCATTGTTTGTGTATAAGAAAGCAACTGATTTCTGTACATTGACTTTGTAACCTGCCACATTACTGAATTGCTGTATGAGTTCTAGTAGTTTGGGGGTGGAGTCTTTTGGGTTTTCCATATAAAGTATGATGTCATCTGTGAAGAGAGAGAGTTTGACTTCTTCATTGCCAATTTGGATACATTTTATTTCTCTTTGTTGTCTGATTGCTGTTGCTAGGACTTCTAATACTATGTTGAACAAGAGTGGTGAGAGTGGGCATCCTTGTCATTTTTCCTGATCTCAACGGGAAGGCTGTGAGCTTTTTCCCATTGAGGATGATATTTGCTGTGGGTTTTTCATAGATAGTTTTTATGAAGTTCAGGAATGTTCCCTCTATCCCTATACTTTGAAGCATTTTAATCAGGAACGGATGCTGGATTTTGTCAAATGCTTTTTCTGCATCAATTGAGAGGACCATGTGGTTCTTCTCTCTTCTCTTATTGAAAAGGGAGAGATCACAACTAACACCAAGGAAATAGAAACAATCATCAGAAGTTATATCAACAGTTATATGCCAGTAAGTTAAGCAACCTAGATGAAATGGATGCATTCCTGGAAAGCTATAAACTTCCAAAATTGAACCAGGAAGAAATTGACAACCTGAATATAGACCAATATCTAGTAATGAGATTGAAACGGTGATCAAAAACCTCCCAAAAAACAAGAGCCCAGGACGTGACGGATTCCCTGGGGAATTCTACCAAACTTTCAAAGAAGAAATAACACTTATTCTCCTGAAGCTGTTTCAGAAAATTGAAACAGAAGGAAAACTTCCAGACTCTTTTTATGAAGCCAGCATTATCCTGATCCCCAAACCGTGCAAAGACCCCACCAAAAAAGAGAATTTCAGACCAATATCCCTGATGAATATGGATGCTAAGGTTCTCAACAAGATCCTAGCAAATAGGATCCAACAGCACATTAAGAAAAATTATCCACCATGACCAGGTGGGATTCATCCCTGGGTTGCAAGGATGGTTCAACATTCGCAAATCAATCAATGTGGATTTGCTTTTTTTATTGAAGACCCAGAGGTATGACCACATTCTCCACAATTTCAAGGGAGTCTTTAGGACCTTTGTGGTAGGAACAGGTGTTCAAGTCAGCTCAGCACCTTGAACAGTTCTTCTGTGCCCTTAGGCCTCACTGTGGGTGCAAGGTTTCTTTTTCAAGCCTAAACTTTCCTTATGGAATCTTTCCAGGTTTTGCTTCAAAACCAGTTCCCATTGCCTGTTTACTCTCTTGGATTTAAGATTAAGACCTTCCCTTATTCCCAGATTCATTTATGCCTATCAACTCAACAACAAATCCACTCTGCTCTGGCCCTTTGTGACTAGACAGGCTCCAATTGCTAGGAGTTCTGACATCCTAAATAGAAGCTATAATATAAAATCAGTGTATCCACATGGGTAATGAGACCCCTATTTCTTTACCCAGCTCACAGAAATGATGCATCCTGAGGACTCTGGGCCTTTGGGATTTCTGCTGTAGTAACTTAGTGAGGACTTTGTAGATGCTAATATTTGTTCATGTTCTACTAGATATCAGGTAAGTTATTTCTCTTAATGAAAATGGCAAGGCATTAGAAACCAAGATGTTGGGGCGCCTGAGTGGCTCAGTGGGTTAAGGCCTCTGCCTTCGGCTCAGGTCATGATCCCAGGGTCCTGGGATCGAGCCCCACATCGGGCTCTTTGCTCAGCAAGGAGCCTGCTTCCCTTCCTCTCTCTCTGCCTGCCTCTCTGCCTAGCTGTGATCTCTGTCTGTCAAATAAATAAATAAAATCTTTAAAAAGACAAATCTGACTTACTAACTTCTAGTTTACGGTTCTGCTAGTGTTGTATATCAGTCCTTAATAAAGTTTATATTCTTTGAGAGAAAGATCCTAGTTCTCAAAAAAAAAAAAAAAAAACCAAGCAAAGTTAACTTTTGCAAGTCAGTTTTAAAACTAATATAACCTGATTATATGAGATGTAGGTTTTATAACATAAGATAAATTGTACAATATATAAGTAAATTTAAATTTTATAAAGCTTAGAAGTATTGATAACTATGTTAATATGTATTAAATATTTTATCAGAGCCTTTAAATTATGCTTCTGGATTCCATTAGATGTGGTATTTCAAATAGAGATGGAAATGATATTAATTTATATTTATATATCTCTCTGCATCTCTTAGAAAACAATTTTCTCATGTTATTTTTTTTAATCCTTACAGAAATGCTGTAAGGTAGAAAAGGTTGGTGCCATTGTCTTTACAGTACAGATAGGAAATTTGTTCAGTAAAACATGCTTGAAAAGTGACAGAAATGGACTTTTAATATTCTAGTGCCTTAGTATTCTTCTGACTCCTAGTATTCTGTGGCCTTTACTGAAACACTGAAATAATATTTTTTTCCCTCTAAAGAGAGAGCTCATGAACTGTTCATCAATAGCAGGTATCCATTATGTTCCTTTTATGATTAGGATTTTGCTAGGCCCTGGGAATGCAAAGTAAATAAGACTACTTTGGCCCTCAAAGGATGGGTGGTCTGATAAATATATTTTTTATAGAGCATGTCATAGTCTAATCTGCAAATCACAGACATGAGGAATAATTTGTCTCTTGTTCCTTTAGCCAACAACATGATGCAGTATTATCTTTTTTTCCTACGACATTACTAATTGGGCCAAGAGAAAATTTTTCTGCTGGGTTGAGTGGATAGCCTTCGTAGAAAGGGAATCCTCCTAGGAACTGGGCACCTGGACATTATCTTTGCCTGATACTAACTTGAACAACTTTGAGAATATTATTTAAACTTCTCCATCCTTAGTTTTTTTCATGTAAAAAATAAAACTTGGCCCACTCACCTCACAGGGTTGGTGTGAGGAAAATACTTTATAGGTAAAATTGAAATAGAAAAATGTGAGAGGACTAGACAAATACAGAGTAATAATGTCTAATTCTGGTTACTATGTTGAGAAATTACTAACAGATAACTAGAGTTATGATAAAAACTGCCACACTGACAATATCTAGCACATTCTTTAATTGGGTCCCATATCCACTGGGGTCAGAGGTGAAAGCAAACTTAAGTAAAGAAAATGTCAGAAATGAAAATATATTTAATCTCAGTCTGAAGATCATGACATTGCAAGTAAACTTTGTCAGTATAGTCTTATGGGTTGAGGTAGATTTGAGTGCCATTTTTCCTTTGCCTTAGGCTGTTAATATAGAAAAATACAGTTTTTTTTTATGCCAAAGCAAGTGGGAATACATTATTGTTAGAAACCTATAATAATTCCAACATTTTAAGGCATCAAAGCTCTGTATTGTAATGCAGTTCTATACTAAAGGAAAACTGCTTTTAGATAAGCAAATTGAAGATATATTTCTACACCCTAATTGTTTTCATCATGACCTTTATTACATCACATTTTACTTACATTTATATCTTTGAAGAAGCAGCAGATAGGAAATACTGAGACACTGTGAAGACATCATGTGGAGCACTCATGAAAAATTAAATGCCCTCAGCACACACAGAAGTAGGTCATTTCATTCTTTATTAATTTTGTGTATCATAGTCACTGATTAACTTGTATTTGGGTATTATAATTAGATAAGTCTGAACTTTCATCATTGTCAAAGCATCTACCATGTGTAACAGATAGTATCAAGTTAAAAGATCATCCAAGAAGTTTCTTCCTCAAATTTCTTTGCCCTCTGTCTCATATTTCATGATTTTGCACCTCTGTCTTACATACTTCTAGGGTTCTCTCCCTAAATATCCAATTTTTTATCTCTGGTAGCTTATATCAGTGAAAGATGAAAGATCTCAGGTCTAAGTAGAATACACAGGGCATTATATTAGAACTCTATCTAAATCCCCTGGGTTACAATTTCAAGGAGGAGTTATTTGAAGAAATGGCGCAAAGAACTTGATGTTTTTCAAAGATATAGGATGGCTGAGTAGACAAGAAAAAAAAATTCACTCTCTCTCAAGTGCAAATTATATAAACTGGCAGCCGATATTCCTCTCCTAATGTAAAACCACAGTACAGTAACTTGAGACATATTTGATCATGCCTGGAGACAGGATGATCTCCTTGATGGGCATTTGAAAATGTTATTCTGAAGGTCTGAAAAGGACACTGGATGGGTCATATGAAATATTAGATATACATTCAAGTATTATATTAGAGAACTCCAGAAAAATGGGAATGCACTTGATTGTGAATTTCAAATGCAGAAAGGATGAAGGAAATAAATTAATATCTGTCTTTCACCATCATTAAGAAAATATGACCTGTACCATTTTTTATTACATGCTTATAGGTTGGAAAGAGTAATACTTTGGTTAATGTAAATTGTAAATTACAAATTTTAGCTATTTTATGATAATGTTTTTTGGTATTCCAAAACACCATGCTGTAGTAATAAGATTATTGTTTTTTCCTCATTTCATGCTCACATCAGTACTCTTAGCATGGCATAGTTTTTCTATATGTTTTTTATATGGATATTTTTCATTTTCTTGGGACGATAACACAAAATTTAACACCAAATTGCTCCTTAAACTCGACAGATTTGCTACCAAAGTGATAATTATCGGGTCTGTAGTGTCCTATATCAAATATTCATGTGGTTCTTTGTGGTTTGATAATGGCTTTATGATTTACATTTAAAAGATTCTGAAAGGTGAAGAATAATTCTAATTCCCCAAAACATCAGAAGTTGAACATGTGAAACATTACTGTAGTCACATAAATCAACCAATTTCCCTTTGTTTTCATAGTACAACATATTTTCCCTTGTTGAAAATGAGTGCATCAGCATAAAAGCCTCTTGAGCAAGAAAATGTATATTGATCACTCTAAGTGCATTTCTGTATTACCTTGAAATTATTGAAATTGACCCTAAACCATGTTTTATTTCTGACAATAGATTCTTTTCATGGGATATTTATTGTTTTATGCCTTAGTAGAGATGCAAAAATAACTTCCATTGCAAAAATCCCATGTAAGATCTATCTAGCTCTTTGAATTTTTTGGTAGCATTTGGTAAACATCACAGGCATTATACTCATTGTAAGAGTTAACAGATTATCCATCATAACTCTTACAACACTTTTGTCCTCCAACAAGGGGTTGAAATATGTATGTGTAGTGAGTCATCTGTGTTACTACAAAGTACACCTGTCTAGTAAACATACAGAGAAGATAGATTCTAGACCAAAGGCTGTTTGTGTTAGAACCTGAATACTAGTTTTTCTGATTCCCCATATCATCACTTTGCACTTCACATTTTCCATTTGGAAAATAGAGATAACATTAGTCTTCATCTAGCTCAATGGATGTTACAGAAATAGATGAGACAGTATATGCGAATAGTTCACAGAGCTTTGAAAGAAAGTTGCGGTGCAGATTGAGGTAGTGCATTGGCCAAAGCTACTGGCTAAGGCAGGTGCTTCTTCATTGATATTTAGTTTCTCCCATTGTAAGGTCAAAGCAGGGTGTCTGCCAAGAGACATGGAATATCATGAAGAACTGGAATAGAATTCAGGATTCTAGTCCTGTTTCACATCTCTCCATTCCTGATGGCTTGGATTAAATGGTGACTGCCAATATGAATTGATAGACAATTTGCATCATGATTCATAGACTCCCCACCCCCCTTGCTACTGATTAACTGTCTTCTTTTTTTCCTTTTTTTTCCCCTTTTTTCTTAACATCTTGTACTCTGAAGTGAAAGGCTGAGAAATATATACAAAATTGTAAATAATATGACATAAGTGTTTCGAATGCTAGGTAAAGATTAGAGAAGCATAATTAGGTGGCTTAAATCACCAACAAATAATTTGTTATGTCATATTTCTTTGTCACAGTTTATGCCATATATTTTAGCAAAAAGTAATAAAAGTAGATTAAAAGCTTTACATAATTAGTATGGAACAATTACAATAAATGTAGTATTAAAATTACATTTTAACTGATTTATAATTGAGGAGCAAAATCTACTGCTCAGGAAAATCCTATGTACTTTTGACTCTCTAGATGTTTTATTGGTAAACTAATTTAGGGTTACAAAAGATATGAATTGTGTAATTCCTTCATAAAATAAAGCAAGAGTAAAATATGCCAATCTGAATTTAAAAGCATTCTTAATTTTATTACATTTTTCACAACACGAAGTAAATAATTGAACCGAAACTAAACAATTGAAACCAATGTATAATTTGATTTATGCAATATCCTTTGAAACCATTGAGGTGAAAAAAATATTTTAGAAAATATTTCCTTTCATATTTTTGAAACTAAAATGCCTACCCAAACCCACTGACAAATTATGTATAATAGTTTCTAAATGTTCTGGTATATTTGAAAAATCTACTGCTTTTGCATGATTGAGTTGATTCCAGATCCTGGTTCTAACTAACCTCAGTAGCGTCCCAAGATGCGTTAAAAAATAAAGATAAATTTGGGGTGCCTGGGTGGCTCAGTGGGTTAAAGCCTTTGCCTTCGGCTCAGGTCATGATCCCAGGGTTCTGGGATTGAGCCCCCCGCCCCCCGTCCGCATCGGACTCTCTGCTGGGCAGGGAGCCTGCTTCCTCTTCTCTTTGCCTGCCTCTCTGCCTACTTGTGATCTCTATCTGTCAAATAAATAAATAAAATTGAAAAATCTTAAAAAAATAAAAAATAAAGGTAAATTTAGTAATGTTGATTCACATTTCTCTATAAATTATCTTCCCTGGGCACACTCTTCCTCTCCACTGGGACACACACCCATACACATACTTCCTGCTTAAGCTTATTTACTGTTAATTCCATATACTCTTTAACCTTCTGCTTTAGATGCTGTAGTGTTTTCATCTTTGCATACACAGAAAACATTATTTCCTTCTCTGTGCCTGTGTTCATATTTTTCCTGGGCATGGAACACTTCCCTTCTAATCTCTACCTGTCGAAGTCTCAAAGTGAATTCTTCACTATTCCAAAACTAATCTTTTCCTTCTCAGAACCACTATAGGCAATGCACGTTTTGAAAATTGCCCCATATAACAGGTGGTGATATAAAATTGCTAATGTAGAAAATTGAAATTAGAAGTAATTAGGATATTTTTCCTGCTTGAAGTCACTGTTGAAAATGAAAGTGATGTTTTATTTTTGATACTATTCATTTGCTTTATTTTTGCAAACCTCTGAGAGCTTTAGAAATAACAGATACCTTAAAATCCTGAAAGTCCTATAAAAATGATTGTAACCAGTTTTGAATTCTTCATATACTTCATGTGTGAATTTCAGATTTTGCAGCAAACTTAAAACCGTGTGTATTTACAACATACATGCAGACAGATTCCAAGTATTGTGTGTTGATCATTGAATCTTTTTTAAATAACATAGCTTTGGGACACCTGGGTGGCTCAGTCAGTTAAGCCCATGCCTTGGGCTCAGGTCATGATCTCAGGGTCCTGGAATCAAGCCCCATGTCAGGTTCTCTGCTCAGTGGGAAGTCTGCTTCTCTCTCTCCCTCTTGTTCTTTCTCTCAAATAAATAAATAAGTAAGATCTTTAAAATCATAGCACAGCTTTATCTGAGAGCATATAGAAAGGATGAAAACCATTTATGTTGCTTTCTATAACTGTTTAATACTGTCATGTAACCAGAAATATAGTTTATCTGACTCTGCTTTTTAATGCTTCTCTAACATAATGAGTATAAAATATAAATTATGTTTTATAATAGATAACTATATATAATGCATAATCTATAAAGTAATCACATATCCTATACACAGTATCCCATCAGTTTCATTACATATCATGAACCATATAGATATAGCACATACTATGGCAGATTGGGGTAGGCCAAAAGAGACAAAGAGAGGGTATGTTGTGTTTATATGTTAGAGGTTAAAGTTAAGGATACTTTTTGAACCCTGTGATGAAAGGGGGAATGATCATCCAAATCAAAATGTATGATTTTCATATGATTATGTTTTTATCACCATGTGTTTTATGTCCCTCCCCTGCTTCCTCCAACTTTCAGGCACTCTGTTAATTGATAGTTGACTTTCCAGACACTGAGGACCAGAACAAATGGAAGCTGGACTCCTGGGAGAATATTGGCTAAAGACACGGGTTTCTCTTTCCTAAAGAACACAAGAACAGAAAATTTTAAAAATGAGATGAGAAGAAATTTCAAGGATTGTCTTTACCTTTCCATTTTATTTTTTTAAAGATTTTATTTATTTATTTGTCAGAGAGAGAGAGCGGGAGTGAGCACAGGCAGACAGAGTGGTAGGCAGAGGCAGAGGGAGAAGCAGGCTCCCCGCTGAGCAAGGAGCCCGATGTGGGACTCGATTCCAGAACCCTGGGATCATGACCTGAGCCGAAGGCAGCCGCTTAACCAATGAGCCACTCAGGCATCCCATTTACCATTTCATTTTAAAGCATGACTTCTTTTTTATAGTCTCCTAAAAGCAGCTGTCTTGTTTCTTTAGAACAACCACGGTGAAGTAATTCATGTAATGGTTAAGAGCTATTGGTGTGGATCAGTCCAACTTGGTCTACTTCTACCTTTGCTAGCTCAGAGAGCTTAACTTTTTTAAGCTTCGGTTTCTCGGTAATATAGAATTAGTAATAATACTTTAGAGCAGTGAAGGAGATTAAAAGAGATGACGCAGTTAAAGTATAGCATAGTGCCTGGAAGAAAACACTCAATGCCTATTGGCAGTTGTTTTCATATGATTATATTGTTGGAGAGCTCATTAAAAAAATTTTTTTTTTCCCCACATTTTAAGTCCTGAAAAACAAGCATGCTACATTTACAAGTTAGAAGAGTTTATGTCTTTTGGAAGCTTTTCAAAAGGACTGTCTCTTTCAAGTGAGAACCACTTAAACATTTAAGTACAGGTAACAATTATCTAAGTCTTTTTTGAATCTAAAAATTCTAAGTTATTTGATCTCTTCATGCATCATGATTTCACATCAGGACTGTTCTCCTTTGGGTATTGAGCATGTGTTAGTGTTTCTGTAGAAATTCAGTGCTGTATTCCTAACTGATTAGACAGGAGTCAAGCAGAATCATCTCCACCCCTTTCCTGTGTCCTTGGCTTCTGTCACCGATGGTGCTATTGCATATGATGGCAGTTGCATATTTCATTTTGAACAGGTTAAGTTGTTTCATTATGTTGAGACAGTGACACATGCATTTTCAGCAACATTGCTGAAACCAAGTTTGTAGTCAACTCAAAATTTAAAATGATTTTTATTCTCTGTCCCTATGATTGGATGCTGTTGCCATGTTTCCTTCATCATGTATAATTTATCTTAGTTTTAATTGATATTTTTAAGTCCTAGTGAAGAAATTTCCCTTTATGCCTATAAAAATGATTTAAGCCCCTGAGACCATCTCATCTGTTGCTGGACTATAGCAAGTATTGTGTGAGTTTCCTGGTGAGGGTATTCCAAGGGGAAGGAGAAATAGTGCTCGCTCAAAATCTCAAGGCAGAAATTTCAAGGACACAAACTTCCTGTTTCCCATTTCCTAGGCTCACTTGCCCCTGTAACTAACCCCCAAAATACTTTCTTTGGCCATAGAAGGTAATATGAGAAATCTGCCTACTAATCATGCCCGGATGAGCTTCCAGCATCAGTTTACTTTGGCTAATTTTTTTTTTTTTTTAATGTTAGTGTACTCTCTGTCCCTCCCCCTGCTTGTGTTCTCTCTCTCTATGACAAATAAATGAAATCTTAAAAAAAAAAATCAGCAATAACCAGATGGAAATAAAATGCTTGTGTTGTCAAAATAATAACAGAAGCATAATATACCCCAGAATAAGCTCAACCAGACATGTACAAGTACTTTATTAAGTAAAACTATAACAGTTCATGAGGGAAACCTGACAAGATGTAAATGAATGACATTAACTCCCGTGGATGAGATGTCTTAGTATTGTAAAGATGTTATTTCTCCCAAAATATTTTTATGTACTTATTAGAATCCCCCTACCACCCACTCCCTGTGAAATGGCACCGTTTTTTGGAACATGGCCAAATAATTCCCAATTTCATTTAAAGAATAAACCTGTCCATTGAAAGAATAAATAGGGAAAATTTTGGCAAAGAATAATAATAGTATAAAACTTGCTCTGTTAACATGTCAACTTCTAACATATAATTAAAATATTGATGAAAAAAATTGACAAGGAATTCAATGAAACCAAAAAGCTATTAGGGAAACAAGCCCAAGTAAATATGGCAATCTACTTTTGAGGCTAGAAATTTTACAATCTTTTAAAAAAATTTCATTTATTTATGTATGTATGTATTTCACAGAACGAGAGAGAGAGCACAAGCAAGGAGAGTGGCAGGCAGAGGGAGAGGGAGAAGCAGGCTCCCCACTGAGCAGGGAGCCTGATGTGGGACTTGATCCTAGGATCCTGGGATCATGACCTCAGCTGCAGGCAGAAACAACATCTAAGCCACCCAGGTGCTCCATAGAATTTTTACAATCTTAAGAAAAAAATAGATTGTTTAGCAAATAATATTGAGTGATATTATTGAGAGTAAATAATTATTATTAAAATATTAATAATAGTAAATAATATTGAGGTAATTTTAAATTTGGAAAAAAA